>CM076536.1:1029356-1166418 GCA_038429875.1 Poecile montanus
GGGGTCTCAGTTTAGGGGGAGGGGGGGGCGGAGTTTATGGGGAGTGGTCTCAGTTTGTGGGGAGGGGTCTCAGCTTATGAGGAGGGGTCTCAGATTATGGGGAGGGGTCTCAGTTTAGGGGGAGGGGTCTCAGTTTATTGGGGAGGGGTCTCAGTTTATGGGGAGGGGTCTCAGTTTATGGGGAGGGGTCTCAGCTTATTGGGGAGGGGTCTCAGTTTATGGGGAGGGGTCTCAGTTTATTGGGGAGGGGTCTCAGTTTATGGGGAGGGGTCTCGGTTTATGGGGAGGGGTCTCAATTTAGGGGAGGGGTCTCAGTTTAGGGGGAGGGGTCTCAGTTTATTGGGGAGGGGTCTCAGTTTGTGGGGAGGGGTCTCAGTTTGTGGGGAGGGGTCTCAGTTTATGGGGGAGGGGTCTCAGTCTATGGGGAGGGGTCTCAGTTCATGGGGAGGGGTCTCAATTTACAGGGAGGGGGTCTCAGTTTGTGAGGGGAGGAATTTATGGGGAGGGGTCTCAGTCTATGGGGAGGGGTCTCAGTTTATGGGGAGGGGGTCTCAGTCTATGGGGAGGGGTCTCAGTTTAAGGGGAGGGGGAGGAATTTATGGGGAGGGGTCTCAGTTTATTGGGGAGGGGTCTCAGTTTATGAGGAGGGGTCTCCATTCCCATGGGGGGTTCCCAACCCCAATCACGAACCCCAAATTTGGGGAGGGGTCCCCAATTCCTGTGGGGGGGGATCCCAAATTTGGGGAGGGGTCTCCAACCCCACCATTCCTTTGAAACCCCCTCCCCAATTTAACGCCCCCTCCCCAAATTCCCCCCTTTCCCCAGGTGATTTTGGCCCCTCAGAGGACACAGGAGAAGAGGGGACCCCCCAATTTGGGGAGGGGTCTCCAACCCCCACCATTCCTTTGGGGGGGGGAGCATGGCCATGACCCCCCCCACCCCAGACCCCTCCCCAATTTAACGCCCCCTCCCCCAAATTCCCCCCCTTTCCCCAGGTGATTTCGGCCCCTCAGAGGACGCAGGAGAGGAGGGGACCCCCCAATTTGGGGAGGGGTCTCCAACCCCATCATTCCTTTGAAGGCCCCCTCCCCAAATTCCCCTCTCTCCCCCCCAGGTGATTTCGGCCCCTCTGAGGACGCAGGAGAGGAGGGGACCCCCCCAATTTGGGGAGGGGTCTCCAACCCCATCATTCCTTTGAAGCCCCCACCCCAATTTAACACCCCCCTCCCCAATTTAACGCCCCCTCCCCAAATTCCCCCCTCCAGGTGATTTCAGCCCCTCAGAGGATGCAGGAGAGGAGGGGACCCCCCAATTTGGGGAGGGGTCTCCAACCCCACCATTCCTTTTGAAACCCCCTCCCCAATTTAACGCCCTCTCCCCAATTTAACGCCCCCTCCCCAAATTCCCCTTTTCCCCAGGTGATTTCGGCCCCCTCTGAGGATGCAGGAGAGGAGGGGACCCCCCAATTTGGGGAGGGGTCTCCAACCCCACCATTCCTTTTGAGGGGGGGAGCGTGGCCATGACCCCCCCCACCCCAGACCCCTCCCCAATTTAACGCCCCCCTCCCCCAAATTCCCCCCCTTTCCCCAGGTGATTTCGGCCCCTCAGAGGATGCAGGAGAGGAGGGGACCCCCCAATTTGGGGAGGGGGCTGCCCCCAACGGGCACCTGCCCCCCCCCGGCCCCCGAGCAGATTTTGGGGGCGCGTTTGAGGGTCCTGGGGGACGCCTTCCAAAACAGCCACGAGAGACAGGTGAGCCCTGGAATTTGGGAGAGGGGGCTTCGGGAACAGCCTGGAATTAAACCAGGAAATTTGGGGAGGGGGATGGGAAAAGATCCTGGAATTAAACCGGGAAATTTGGGAGGGGGCTAGAAAATATCCCAAAATTAAGCAGGGAAGAATTTGGGGAGGGGGGCTTCGGGAACATCCTGGAATTCCAGGGGAAAAATTTGGGGAGGGGGGCTTGGGAATATCCCAAAATTCCTTTGGAAAAATTTGGGGAGGGGGCTTGGGAAATATCCTGGAATTAAACCAGGAAATTTGGGGAGGGGGTTGGGAAAAGATCCTGGAATTAAACCGGGAAATTTGGGGAGGGGGCTTCGAGAACATCCTGGAATTAAACTGGGAAATTTGGGGAGGGGGCTTGGGAATATCCCAAAATTCCAGTGGAAAAATTTGGGGAGGGGGCTTGAGAAATATCTCAAACCAGGAAATTTGGGGAGGGGGCTTCGGGAATATCCTGGAATTAAACCGGGGAAAATTTGGGGAGGGGGCTGGGAAATATCCTGGGAAAATTTGGGGAGGGGGCTTGGGAAATATCCTGGAATTCAACAGGGAAAATTTGGGGAGGGGGCTTGGGAAATAACCTGGAATTAAAGTGGGAAATTTGGGGAGGGGGCTTCGGGAACAGCCTGGAATTAAACTGGGAAATTTGGGGAGGGGGCTTGGGGAAAGATCCCAAAATTCCAGTGGAAAAATTTGGGGAGGGGGCTTGGGAAATATCCTGGAATTCAACAGGGAAAATTTGGGGAGGGGGCTTGGGAAATATCCTGGAATTCCAGGGGAAAAATTTGGGGAGGGGGCTTGGGAAATAACCTGGAATTCAACAGGGAAAATTTGGGGGAGGGGGCTTCAGGAACATCCTGGAATTCCAGGGGAAAAATTTGGGGAGGGGGCTTGGGAAATAACCTGGGAAAATTTGGGGAGGGGGCTTGGGAATATCCCAAAATTCCAGTGGAAAAATTTGGGGAGGGGGCTTGGGAAAGATCCCAGAATTCCAGTGGAATTTTTTGGGGGAAAAAGTTGGAATTTGGAGGCAAAAAGTGAAATTTTGGGAAGAAAAAGCGGAATTTTTGGGGGAAAAAAGCGGAATTTTTTGGGGGGAAAAACTGGAATTTTGGGAAGAAAAAGTGGAATTTTGGGAAAAAAGGGGGAATTTTGAGGGAAAAAACTGGAATTTTGGGAAGAAATTTTTGGGAAGAAAAAGTGGAATTTTGGGAGAAAAAGCGGAATTTTGGGAAAAAAGGGGGAATTTTGGGGGGAAAAGTTGGAATTTTGAGAGGGAAAAGTGAAATTTTGGGGGGAAAAAGTTGAATTTTAGGGTGGAAAAGTTGAATTTTGGGGAAAAAGGGGGAATTTTGGGGGGGAAAAGTTGGAATTTGAAGGGGAAAATTGGAATTTTGGGGGGAAAAAGTTGGAATTTGGGGGAGGAAAGTGAATTTTTGGGGGGGAAAAGTGGAATTTTGAGAGGGAAAAGTGGATTTTTGGGAGAATATTGGGATTTTGGGAGAAAAATTGGAATTTCAGATGGGAAAATTGAATTTTGGGGGAAAATGTTGAATTTTGAGTGGAAAATGTTGGAATTTTGGGGGGGAAAAGTTGAATTTTGGGGGGCAGAAGTTGAATTTTGGCAGGAAAAGTGGAATTTTTGGGGAAAAAAGTTGGAATTTTTTGGGAAAAGTTGGAATTTGAGGGTTTTTTCCCCAAATTCTCACCCCCAGCCCATTCCAGGTGTTGCTCCAGGTGTTCAACGGATTTTTTTTAGGGTTGGGGGCTCCCAAATTGACAGGAAAAACCCAAAATTCACTAAAAACACCCAAAATTTAAAGAAAAAACCCCAAAATCCCAAAAAAACTCCCAAAGATTCCTAAAAACTCCCAAAATTTAAGGAAAAATCCCAAAAATTTAAGTAAGATCCCAAAAATTCACTAAAACCACCCAAAATCCAGAGGAAATTCCCAAAAATTGACTGAAAACCCCAAAATTTAAGGAAAAATCCCCAAAATCCAGAAAAAACTCCCAAAAATTCCCTAAAAACTCCCAAAATTTAAGGAAAAAACCCCAAAATCCAGAGAAAATTCCCAAAAATTGACTAAAAACCCCAAAATTTAAGGAAAAAAACCCAAAATCCAGAAAAAACTCCCCAAAAATTGACTAAAAACCCCCAAAATTTAAGGAAAAATCCCCAAAATCCAGAAAAAAACCCAAAAAATTTAAATAATACAAAAAAAATTCATAAAAAAACCCCAAAATTTCCCAAAACACCCATTTTTTTACCTGGAAAAACCCCCAAAATCCCATTTTTTCCCCCCAGTTTTTCAATTCCCACTACCAGGGATGGAATTTAAGGAAAAATCCCCAAAATTTAAGGAAAAATCCCTCAAAAATTCCCCAAAAACTCCCAAAAATTCACTAAAAACGCCCAAAATCCAGAGGAAACTCCCACAAATTCATTAAAAACCCCAAAATTTAAGGAAAAATCCCCAAAAACTTAAATAAGACCCCAAAAAATCACTAAAAACCCAAAATTTAAGGAAAAACCCTCAAAAATCCAGAAAAATCTCCCAAAAATTCACTAAAATTCCCTCAAAATCCAGAAGAAATTCCCAAAAAAAACCCAAAATTTAAGGAAAAAATCCCCAAAATCCAGAAAAAATTCCCCAAAAATTCACTAAAAACCCCCAAAATTTAAGGAAAAACCTCCAAAAACTTAAATAAGACCCCAAAAATTCACTAAAAACCCAAAATTTAAGGAAAAACCCCTCAAAAATCCAGAAAAAACTCCCAAAAAATCCCCCAAAATGAACCAAACCCCCCCTTTTTCCACCCAAAAAAACCCCCCCAAAACCCCATTTTTCCCCCCCAAATTCCCAGAGCTGACTGTTGGGGTGTGGGAGGTGCGGTAATGGGTGTCGCCGGCGTTAATTACCCGTTGTTAATTAAGTAATTAATTAATGAACGCTCTTCCCTCAGCGCCGAGCCCGGGGCCTGTTCTGGGGGCCGCTCTTCCGCTGGTTGGGGGCGGGGCCTGCGGCGCCCCTCACGGCCAGAGGGGGGAACTGATCCCAAAAAAACACCTGGAAAACACCTGGAAAACACCTGGAAAACACCTGGAAAACACCTGGAAGATCCCAGAAACTTCTGGAAACATCCGGAAACACCCCCTGGGATGATCAAAAGGATGGGGGGAAAGGGGGGGTCAAAATGAGGATGAAGCACAAAATTCCCCCCCCCCCCCCCCCCCCCCCCCCATTTCGGGTTGGTTCAGTCCAGTCTGGGATTTATTTATTTAATTTATTTATTTGGGGAGGGGGCTTGAAATGGGGGAGGGGCTTAAAAATAGAGGGGGAGGGGCTTAAAATAAGGGGGAGGGGCTTAAATTAGAGGGAGGGGCTTAAATTAGAGGGAGGGGCTTCAAATTAGAGGGAGGGGGTCCCCAAAATTGGGTTGGATCAGCCCAAAATTGGGGCAGAAAAGGGGAAAAAAAACCCCTCCAAAAAATGTCTGTAAATGCTGTAAATTGAGGGGGGGGTTTGAGGTGAGACCCCTCCCCAAATTAATGCTGGGGAGGGGTCAGGACCACCCCCCAAATTCCTTTTAGGGGCGGGGGAGAACCCCCAAATTTCGCCCCCTCCCCTCGTTTTGGGGATGTGTAAATGCTGTATAATGGGATGTAAATGGGGTTAATTTGAGGAGGGGGCTGCTTTTAATTTGGGGAGGGGGCTGTAGAAAATCTTTCGGGGAATTTTTGGGGACCCCCCACCCAAAATTTTTGGGGGGAAAGCCCCCCCCCCCCAAAATCTGTACATGCTGTATATGGGCTGTACATTGTATATAGGTTTGTACATTGATTTTTTGGGGGTGGTGGGGAGGGGTCTGTACAGATTTTATTTTGGGGAGGGGTCTGTACATTTTGGGGAGGGGTCTGTACATTTTTTTGGGGGTGCTGTACATGAATTTTTGGGGGGAGGGGGGGGGTACAGGAAATTTTGGGGGGTGGTCCCACACGGTCGGTGCCGTTTTTTTGTACTTTTGTTTAAATAAAATCCGATTTATGAAAAAAGGATTTTTTTTTTTGGGGGGAGGGGTCTCCAGATTTTGGGGAGGGGTCTCCAGATTTTGGGGGTTCAACCCCTTTTTTTTTTGAGGGTGGGGGTCTCAGCTTGGCAAATCCCCTTCCCCAATTTCAACCCCAAACTCGGTGGCGTTTTTATAGGAAATGATTTTATTAAGCCCAAAGACCCCTCCCCAAATTGGGGGGTCCCTCAAAAAGGGGCTCAGGACCCCCCAAACCCCCTCCCCAAATTCGGGGGTCCCTCAGAGGGGGGTCCAGGACCCCCCAAATCTTCACCCCCAAGGAGTTCAGGACCCCCCAAACCCCCTCCCCAAATTCGGGGGTCCCTCAGAGGGGGCTCAGGACCCCCAAAACCCCCTCCCCAAATTGGGGGGGTCCCTCAGAAAGGAGTTCAGGACCCCCCAAACCCCCTCCCCAAGGGGTCCAGGACCCCCAAATCTTCATCCTGAGGGGTCCAGGACCCCCAAACCCCCTCCCCAAAGAGTCCAGGACCCCCCAAATCTTCACCTTGAGGGGTCCAGGGCCCCCCCAAGCCCCCTCCCCAAATTGGGGGGGTCCCTCAGAGGGGGCTCAGGACCCCCCCAAACCCCCTCCCCAAAGAGTCCAGGACCCCCCAAATCTTCACCCTGAAGGGTCCAGGACCCCCCAAACCCCCTCCCCAAATTGGGGGGTCCCTCAGAGGGGCTCAGGACCCCCCAAACCCCCTCCCCAAGGGGTCCAGGACCCCCCAAGCCCCCTCCCCAAATTCGGGGGTCCCTCAGAGAGGAGTCCAGGACCCCCCAAATCTTCACCCCAAGGAGTTCAGGACCCCCCAAACCCCCTCCCCAAATTGGGGGGTCCCTCAGAAGGGGCTCAGGACCCCCCAAACCCCCTCCCCAAGGGGTCCAGGACCCCCAAATCTTCACCTTGAGGAGTCCAGGACCCCCCAAACCCCCTCCCCAAGGGGTCCAGGACCCCCCAAACCCCCTCCCCAAATTGGGGGGGTCCCTCAGAGGGGGCTCAGGACCCCCCAAAACCCCCTCCCCAAGGGGTCCAGGACCCCCCAAGCCCCCTCCCCAAATTCTGGGGTCCCTCAGAGGGGGCTCAGGACCCCCCAAATCTTCACCCCAAGGAGTTGAGGACCCCCCAAACCCCCTCCCCAAATTGGGGGGTCCCTCAGAGGGGGTCCAGGACCCCCCAGACCCCCTCCCCAAATTGGGGGTCCCTCAGAGGGGGGGTCCCAGGCACTCCACCATCCCCTGGCCCCTGACGCCGTCGAAGAAGAAGAAATTATTGTGGGGGGGGTCCCGCTGGGACAGAGCCTGGAGGGGACACGGGGGGGGTCACCAGGGGGGGTTTGGGGACCCCCAAAATCCCCAAATCCCCCCCAAATCCCCCTCAAATCCCCCCAAATCCTCCCCAAAATTCCTCCCCAAATCCCCCCCAAAATCCCCCCAAAATCCCCCCCAAAATTCCTCCCCAAAATCCCCCCCAAATCCTCCCCAAAATTCCTCCCCAAATCCCCCCCAAAATCCCCAAATCCCCCCAAAATCCCCCCAAATTCCCCCCAAAATCCCCCCAAATCCTCCCCAAATCCCCAAAATCCCCCCCAAATCCCCCCCAAATCCCCCCAAATCCTCCCCAAATCCCCAAAATCCCCCCCAAATCCCCAAAATCCCCCCAAAATCCCCAAAATCCCCCCCAAATCCCCAAAATCCCCCCCAAAATCCCCCCAAATCCTCCCCAAAACACCCCAAAATCCCCCCAAATCCTCCTCAAAATCCCCCCCAAATCCCCAAAATCCCCCAAAATCCCCACCAAATCCCCAAAATCCCCCCCAAATCCCCCCCAAATCCCCCCAAATCCCCCCAAATCCCAAAATCTCCCCAAATCCCCCCAAAATCCCCCCCAAATCCCCCAAATCCCCCCAAAATCCCCAAAATCCCCCCAAAATCCCCCCCAAAATCCCCCCTAAATCCCCAAAATCTCCCCAAATCCCCCCAAAATTCCCCCAAATCCCCCCAAAATCCCCCCAAATCCCCCCCAAATCCCAAAAATCCCCCCAAAATCTCCCCAAATCCTCCCCAAAATCCCCCCAAATCCCAAAATCCCCCCCAAAATCACCCCAAAAATCCCCCCCAAATCCCCAAAATCCCCCCAAAATCTCCAAATCCCCCAAAATCCCCTCCAAAATCCCCCCAAAATCCCCCCCAAATCCCCCAAAAATCCCCCCCAAATTCCCAAAATCCCCCCAAAATCTCCAAATCCCCCCCAAAATCCCCCCAAAATCCCCTCAAAATTCCTCCCCAAATCCCCCAAAATCCCCCCCAAATCCCCAAAATCCCCCCCAAATCTCCCCAAATCCCCCCAAAATCCCCCCAAAAATCCCCCCAAATCCCCAAATCTCCCCCAAAATCTCCAAATCCCCCCCAAAATCCCCCCTCAAATCCCCCCAAATCCTCCCCAAAATCCCCCAAAATGCCCCCCAAATCCCCAAAATCCCCCCAAATCCTCCTCAAAATTCCTCCCCAAATCCCCCAAAATCCCCCCCAAAATCTCCCCAAAATCTCCCCAAATCCCCCCCAAAATCCCCCCAAAAATCCCCCCAAAATCCCCAAATCCCCCCAAAATCCCCCCAAAATCCCCCCAAATCCTCCCCAAAATCCCCCAAAATCCCCAAATCCCCCCAAAATCCCCCTCAAATCCCCCCAAATCCTCCCAAAATCCCCCCAAAAATCCCCCCCAAATCCCCAAAATCCCCCCCAAATCCTCCTCAAAATTCCTCCCCAAATCCCCCAAAATCCCCCCCAAAATCTCCCCAAAATCCCCCCAAAAATCCCCCCCAAAATTCCCAAATCCCCCCAAAATCCCCCCAAAATCCCCCCAAATCCTCCCCAAAATCCCCCAAAATTCCCCCAAAATCCCCCCAAAATCCCCCTCAAAATCCCCCCCAAATCCTCCCCAAAACCCCCCCAAATCCCCAAAATCCCCCCAAATCCCCCAAAATTCCCCCAAAATCCCCCCAAATCCCCCCAAATCCCCCCAAAATCTCACCTTCACCACCTCCTGGCCCAGCACCCCCCCGACCACGGCGCACACCGGGGCCATCTCCGAGAAACAGAAACTGCAGAGAGAGAAAATGAAATTAATTAAAAAGAAGAGGAAAAAAATCCCCCCAAAATTGGGAGGTTTCACCCCAAAAAATGAGGGTGGGAGGGGCGAAAACCCCCAGAAAACGCTGATGGAAAATCCTGAGGTTTCAGCCCAAAAAAGGTTCTTAAATTCCCAAAATTTCACCCCAAAAAAGGTTCTTAAAATTCCAAAATTTCACCCCAAAAAAGGTTCTTAAAATTCCAAAGTTTTAGCCCAAAAAAGCCCCTTAAAACCCTGAGGTTTCATCCCAAAAAAGGTTCTTAAAATCCCAAAATTCTACCCCAAAAAAGTTTCTTAAAACCCTGAGGTTTCAGCCTTAAAATCCCCAAATTTCACCCCAAAAAATTCTCTTAAAATCCTGAAAATAAGAAAGAGATTGAAGAGGAAAAAATCCCCCCAAAATTGGGAGGTTTCACCCCAAAAAAATGAGGGTGGGAGGGGTGAAAACCCCCAGAAAACGCTGATGGAAAATCCTGAGGTTTCAGCCCAAAAAGGTTCTTAAATTCCCAAAATTTCACCCCAAAAAAGGTTCTTAAAATTCAAAAATTTCACCCCAAAAAAGGTTCTTAAAATCCTGAAGTTTTAGCCCAAAAAAGGTTCTTAAAATTCCAAAGTTTTAGCCCAAAAAAGCTCCTTAAAACCCTGAGGTTTCACCCCAAAAAAGGTTCTTAAAATCCCAAAATTCTACCCCCAAAAAAGTTTCTTAAAACCCTGAGGTTTCAGCCTTAAAATCCCAAAGTTTCACCCCAAAAAATTCTCTTAAAATCCTGAAAATAAAAAAGAGATTGAAGAGGAAAAAATCCCCAAAATTGGGAGGTTTCACCCCAAAAAATGAGGGTGGGAGGGGTGAAAACCCCCAGAAAACGCTGATGGAAAATCCTGAGGTTTCAGCCCAAAAAGGTTCTTAAATTCCCAAAATTTCACCCCAAAAAAGGTTCTTAAAATCCCAAAAATCTACCCCAAAAAAGTTTCTTAAAACCCTGAGGTTTCACCCCAAAAAAGGTTCTTAAAATCCTGAAGTTTCACCCCAAAAAAGGTTCTTAAAATCCTGAAGTTTTACCCCAAAAAAAGGTCCTTAAAATCCTGAAGTTTTACCCCAAAAAAGGTTCTTAAAACCCCCAAGTTTTAGCCCAAAAAGTTGCTTAAAATTCCAAAGTTTCAGCCTAAAAAGGTTTTGGAAAATCCTGAGGGACACAAAACTCCCCTGGATGTCCCCAGACCCCCCCCAGGTGTCCCCAGGTGTCCTCAGGATGTCCCCAAGTGTCCCCAGGTGTCCCCAGACCCCCCCCAGGTGTCCCCAGGTGTCCCCAGGTGTCCCCAGGTGTCCCCAGGATGTCCCCAGGTGTCCCCAGACCCCCCCAGGTGTCCCCAGGTGTCCCCAGGTGTGTCCCCAGGTGTCCCCTCACCCCCCCAGGTGTCCCCAGGTATCCCCTGGATGTCCCCACACCCCCCCAGCTGTCCCCAGGTGTCCCCAGATGTCCCCTGGATGTCCCCAGGTGTCCCCAGGTGTCCCCCAGGATGTCCCCAGATGTCCCCAGGTGTGTCCCCAGGTGTCCCCAAACCCCCCCCAGGTGTCCCCAGCTGTCCCCAAGTGTCCCCAGGTGTCCCCAGGTGTATCCCAGGTGTACCCAGGTGTCCCCAGGTGTCCCCAGGTGTGTCCCCAGGTGTGTCCCCAGGTGTCCCCAGCTGTTCCCACACCCCCCCCAGGTGTCCCCAGGTGTCCCCAGGTGTCCCCAGGATGTCCCCAGGTGTCCCCAGACCCCCCCAGGATGTCCCCAGACCCCCCCAGGTGTCCCCAGGTGTCCCCAGGTGTCCCCAGGATGTCCCCAGGTGTCCCCAGGTGTCCCCGGATGTCCCCAGGTGTGTCCCCAGATGTCCCCAGGTGTCCCCAGCTGTTCCCACACCCCCCCAGGTGTCCCCAGATGTCCCCAGCTGTGTCCCCAGGATGTCCCCAGGTGTGTTTTGGGTGTCCCCAGGTGTCCCCAGGTGTCCCCAGGATGTCCCCAGGTGTCCCCTCACCTGTGGAATTGTTCTGGAAGCAGCTGCGGCCCCGCCCCCAGCGCCTCCAGCAGCTCCCGGCGGATCCGGAGGAGCCGATCCGAGTCCTCGGAACCGCTCCGGGGTGAAGGATCCCGGCCCGTCTCGGATCGGAACCGCAGCAGAACTGGGGACAGGGACAGGGGGACACGGTCAGGGACAGACAGACAGACAGACACAGGGACAGACAGACACACAGACAGACAGACAGACACAGGGACACCCGGGGGAGCCGATCCGAGTCCTCGGAACCGCTCCAGGGTGAAGGATCCCGGCCCGTCTCGGATCGGAACCGCAGCAGGACTGGGAACAGGGACAGGGTCAGGAACAGACAGACACAGACAGACACAGGGACAGACAGACAGACACAGACAGACACAGGGACAGACAGACAGACAGACACAGGGACACCCGGAGGAGCCGATCCGAGTCCTCGGAACCGCTCCGGGGTGAAGGATCCCGGCCCATCTCGGATCGGAACCGCAGCAGAACTGGGGACAGAGGGACAGGGTCAGGGACAGACAGACAGACAGACAGACAGACAGACACACAGACATGGACAAACAGACACAGACAGACACACACACAGGAACACCCGGAGGAGCCGATCCGAGTCCTCGGAACCGCTCCGGGGTGAAGGATCCCGGCCCGTCTCGGATCGGAACCGCAGCAGAACTGGGGACATTGGGGACATCAGGGTCAGGGACAGACAGACAGACACAGGGACACAGTGACAGACAGACACAGGGACAGAGGGACAGACAGACACAGGGACAGACAGACAGAGGAACACCCGGAGGAGCCGATCCGAGTCCTCGGAACCGCTCCGGGGTGAGGGATCCCGGCCCATCTCGGATCGGAACCGCAGCAGGACTGGGGACAGGGACAGGGGGACAGGGTCAGGGACAGACAGACAGACACAGGGACAGACAGACAGACAGACAGACAGACAGACAGACAGACAGACAGACAGACACAGGAACACCCGGAGGAGCCGATCCAAGTCCTCGGAACCGCTCCGGGGTGAAGGATCCCGGCCCATCTCGGATCGGAACCGCAGCAGAACTGGGGACAGGGACAGGGTCAGGGACAGACAGACAGACAGACACAGGGACAGACAGACAGACAGACAGACAGACATGGACAGACAGACACAGGGACAGACAGACACAGGGACAGACAGACACAGGGACAGACAGACACAGGGACAGACAGACACTGGGACACCCGGAGGAGCCGATCCGAGTCCTCGGAACCGCTCCGGGGTGAAGGATCCCGGCCCATCTCGGATCGGAACCGCAGCAGAACTGGGGACATTGGGGACAGGGTCAGGGACAGACAGACAGACAGACACAGGGACAGGGATGCAGGAATGGGGTTTTGTTTTCCTGGGAATATTTGGGGGTTTTTTGGTTTTTTTTTGCTTTTTTTTCCCCCAAAAACATGCATTTTTTTGGCTTTTTTTTCTCCCAAAAATGAGAATTTTTTTTCCTTTTTCCCCCAAAAACATGCAATTTCCTTTGGCTTTTTTTTTCTCCCAAAAATGAGAATTTTTTTTTTCCTTTTTCCCCCAAAAACGTGGAATATTTTTTTTTTGTTATTTTTCCCCAGAAATTCTGTTTTTAGTTCTTCTTCCCTAGGAAGGGGCTGAATTTTTTGGTTTTTTTTTTTCCCCAGAAATGTGGATTTTCTTTTTCCCCAGAAATGCAGAGTTTTTGCCTTTTTTTTTTTTCCCCAGGAATATGTATTTTTTTTGCTTTTTGTCCCCAAAAATGTGAATTATTTTTTTTCCAGAAACGTGGATTTTTTTTGCTTTTTTTCCCTCTGGAATGTGGATTTTTTTTTTGCTTTTTTCCCCCCAAAACATGGATTTTTTTGGTTTTTTCCCCCCAAAACATGGATTTTTTTTGTTTTTCCCCCAAAAACATGGATTTTTTTTTGCTCTTTTCCCCAGAAATGTGAAATTTATTTTTTTTCCCAAGAATGGAAATTTTTCTTCCCAGAAATGTGGATTTTTTTTCCCTTTTTTTCCCAGAAATGTGGAATTTTTTTCCCTTTTTTCCCCCAAAAAACATGGATTTTTTTGGCTTTTTTTCCCCAAAAATATAATTTTTTTTTCCCAGAAATATGAATTTTTTCCCCCAAAAAACACGGATTTTTTTGGCTTTTTTTCCCCCAGAAATACAAATTTTTCCCCCTTTTTTTTCCCAAAAACATGGATTTTTTTTGCTCTTTCCCCCAGAAATGTAAAATTTATTTTTTTTCCCAAGAATGGAAATTTTTCTTCCCAGAAATGTGGATTTTTTTGGTTTTTTCCCCCAAAACGCAAATTTTTCCCACTTTTTTCCCCAAAAACAGGATTTTTTCCCCATTTTCCCCCAAAATTACAGAATTTTTTTTGCTTTCTTTCCCAAAAACATGGAATTTTTTTTGTTTTTTCCCCAAAAATAGGGAATTTCATTTTTCTTTCCCCCAGAAACGCAGAATTTTTGTCTTTTTTTTCCCAGGAATGTGGGATTTTTTCCCCAAAATGTGGATTTTTTCCCTTTCTTTTTTCCCCAGAAATGTGGATTTCTTTTGCTTTTTTTTCCCCAGAAATGTGGATTTTTTCCCTTTTTTTTCCCCCAGAAATGTGGAACTTTTTTCCCTTTTTTTCTCCCAAAACCATGATTTTTTTTTTTTTTTTTCCCAGAAATGTGGATTTTTTTTCCCTTTTTTTCCCAGAAATGTGGAATTTTTTCCCTTTTTTCCCCCAAGAAACATGGATTTTTTTGGCTTTTTTTCCCCCAGAAATACAAATTTTTTCCCCTTTTTTCCCCCAAAAACATGGATTTTTTTTTGCTCTTTCCCCCAGAAATGTGAAATTTATTTTTTTTCCCAAGAATGGAAATTTTTCTTCCCAGAAATGTGGATTTTTTTTGGTTTTTTCCCCCAAAACGCAAATTTTTCCCACTTTTTTCCCCAAAACCAGGATTTTTTCCCCATTTTCCCCCAAAAATACAGAATTTTTTTTGCTTTCTTTCCCAAAAACATGCAATTTTTTTTGTTTTTTCCCCAAAAATAAGGAATTTCATTTTTCTTTCCCCCAGAAACACAGAATTTTTGTCTTTTTTTCCCAGGAATGTGGGATTTTTTCCCCAAAATGTGGATTTTTTCCCTTTTTTTTTCCCCAGAAAAGTGGATTTTTTCCCTTTCTTTTTTCCCCAGAAATGTGGATTTCTTTTGCTTTTTTTTCCCCAGAAATGTGGATTTTTTCCCTTTTTTTTTCCCCAGAAATGTGGATTTTTCCCTTTTTTTCCCCCCAGAAATGTGGATTTTTTCCCTTTTTTTTCCCCCAAAAATGTGGATTTTTTCCCTTCTTTTTCCCCCAGAAATGTGGAACTTTTTTCCCTTTTTTTCCCCCAAAACCATGGATTTTTTTTTTTTTTTTTCCCCAGAAATGTGGATTTTTTGGGGGTTTTTTCCCCCAGAAAAGTGGATTTTTTTTGCTTTTTTTCCCCCAAAAATGTGGAGGTTTTTTTGCTTTTTTTTTCTCAGAAATGTGGGTTTTTCCCTTATTTTTTTTCCCAGAAATGTGGATTTTTTCCCTTTCTTTTTTCCCAGAAATTGGAATTTCTTCAGCTTTTTTTTCCCAGAAATGTGGAATTTTTTTCCATTTTTTCCCCCAAAACCATAAATTCTTTTTACTTTTTTTTCCCCAGAAATACAATTTTTTTCCCCTTTTTTCCCCAAAAACATGGATTTTTTTTTGCTCTTTTCCCCAGAAATGTGAAATTTATTTTTTTTCCCAAGAATGGAAATTTTTCTTCCCAGAAATGTGGATTTCTTTTCCCTTTTTTTCCCAGAAATGTGGAATTTTTTCCCTTTTTTCCCCCAAAAAACATGGATTTTTTTGGCTTTTTTTCCCCAAAAATATAGATTTTTTTTTTCTCAGAAATACGAATTTTTTCCCTTTTCCCCCCCAAAAAACATGGATTTTTTTGGCTTTTTTTCCCCAAAAATATAGATTTTTTTTTTCTCAGAAATACGAATTTTTTCCCTTTTCCCCCCCAAAAAACATGGATTTTTTGGGCTTTTTTTCCCCAAAAATATAATTTTTTTTTCCCAGAAATATGAATTTTTTCCCCCAAAAAACACGGATTTTTTTGGCTTTTTTTCCCCCAGAAATACAAATTTTTCCCCCTTTTTTTTCCCAAAAACATGGATTTTTTTTGCTCTTTTCCCCAGAAATGTGAAATTAATTTTTTTTCCCAAGAATGGAAATTTTTCTTCCCAGAAATGTGGATTTTTTTTCCCTTTTTTCCCCCCAAAAACATGGATTTTTTTGGGCTTTTTTTCCCCAAAAATATAGATTTTTTTTTTCTCAGAAATACGAATTTTTTCCCTTTTCCCCCCCAAAAAACATGGATTTTTTGGGCTTTTTTTCCCCAAAAATATAATTTTTTTTTCCCAGAAATATGAATTTTTTCCCCCAAAAAACATGGATTTTTTTGACTTTTTTTCCCAGGAATGTGGATTTTTCCCCAAAATGTGGATTTTTTTTTAGTTTTTTTCCCCCAAAAAACCCAATTTTCAATTTTTCCTCCCCAAAAACTGTGATTTTTTTTGGGAGAAGGTTCTGGAACTCACCCTGGAGCAGGAAATAGTCGGGGGCCGTTCGTTTCAGCGCCGCCGTCGCTTTCTCCCCTCTCCACTCCACGGCCAGAGCGTCCCGGAGCTGACAGAATTCCAGGCGCTGCCATTCCGGGGAAAAAAAATGGGATTTTGGGATCGGGAAATGGATTAAAGTGGGAAAAATTCCAGGGGGAGGGAAAAAAAATGGAAATTTGGGATGAGGGGAAAAGATCATGGGGGGGAAAAGGGGGGAAAATGGAAATTTTCACGATTTTAGGGAAAGAGAAAAATGGGAATTGCCACAATTCCACGGGACTAGGAAAATGGGAATTGTCCCAATTTTAGGAGCAAAGGGAAATGCCAATTTTCTCAATTTTAGGGGAAAAGGGAAATGGGAATTCTCCCAGTTTTAGGGGAAAAGGGAAATGGGAATTCTCCCAATTTTAGGGGAAAAGGGAAGTGGGAATTCTCCCAATTTTAGGGGAAAAGGGAAATGGGAATTCTCCCAATTTTAGGGGAAAAGGGAAGTGGGAATTCTCCCAATTTTAGGGGAAAAGGGAAGTGGGAATTCTCCCAATTCCATGGGAATAGAGGATTGGGAATTCTGCTCCTGGGACATTTCCAGGAACATTCCCAGCTGCATTTGGAGCCCCCCTGGAATCCAAAATGCATCCCAAAATCCCGGGGGTTTCTGCTCATCCCGAGAAATTCCAGCTGGGAAGGGACACGGAAGGGTTGGGGACACTGGGGAGGCTCAGGGCACCCCAAAATTGCTCAAGGTCACCCTAAAAGGGCTCAGGGTCACCCCAAAAGGGATTTGGGGCCACCAAAGGGATGAAGGAAGCATCAGAGGTGTTTTGGGGGGGGTCTATCCCAGGTTTTGGGGGTCTATCCTGAGGTTTTTGGGGTGAATCCCAGGGATTTTGAGGCCCATCCCAGGTTTCTGGGCTCTATCCCAAGATTTTTAGGGTCTATCCCACATTTTTAGGGTCTATCCCACATTTTTAGGGTCTATCCCACATTTTTAGGGTCTATCTCATGGATTTTGGGGTCTTTCCCGAGGTTTTTGGGGTCTATCCCAGGATTTTTGGGGTCTATCCCACATTTTTGGTCTCTATCCCGAGGTTTTTGGGCTCTATCCCACATTTTTGGGGTTTGTCTCAGGGTTTTTGGGCTCTATCCTGAGGTTTTTGGGCTCTATCCTGAGGTTTTTGGGCTCTATCCCGAGGTTTTTGGGCTCTATCCCACATTTTTGGGGTTTGTCTCAGGGTTTTTGGGCTCTATCCTGAAGTTTTGGGGTCTATCCTGAGATTTTTGGGGTCTATCCTCAAGTTCTTGGGCTCTATCCCACGTTTTTGGGGTTTGTCTCAGGGTTTTTGGGGTCTGTCCTGAAGTTTTGGGCTCTACCCTGAGGTTTTTGGGCTCTATCCTGAAGTTTTGGGGTCTGTCCTGGGGTTTTTGGGCTCTATCCCAGGATTTTTGGGGTCTATCCCACATTTTTGGTCTCTATCCCAAGGTTTTTGGGGTTTGTCTCAGGGTTTTGGGGGTCTGTCCTGGCATTTTTGGGCTCTATCCCGAGGTTTTTGGGTCTATCCCACATTTTTGGTCTCTATCCCGAGGTTTTTGGGGTCTATCTCACGTTTTTGGGGTTTATCTCAGGGTTTTGGTCTCTATTCCAGGATTTTTGGGCTCTATCCCACATTTTTGGGGTTTATCGTAGGGTTTTTGGGCTCTATCCTGAGGTTTTTGGGCTCTATCCCACGTTTTTGGGGTGTCTCAGGGTTTTTGGGGTCTGTCCTGGCATTTTCGGGGTCTATCCCGAGGTTTTTGGGGTTTATCTCAGGATTTTTAGTGTCTATCCCAAGGTTTTTTGGGGTTTATCTCAGGGTTTTTGGGGTTTGTCTCAGGGTTTTTGGGCTCTATCCCAGGATTTTTAGGGTCTCTCCCACGTTTTTGGGGTTTATCTCAGGGTTTTTGGGGTCCATCCCGAGGTTTTCGGGGTTCACTCCCCCTCCCCACTCACCTTTTTCACCATGGTGGTCTCGGCCGGCTCCAGCCGCGCCCGTTTGGCCTCGGGTCCATCCTCCAGCCCCGCGCTCGCTTTGGCCACCTTGGGCTTCTCCCTGAGCCAGGAAATCCCGGGAATTCCCTCAGGAACGCCAAAAAATCCCGGGAATTCCCTCAGGAACGGCCCCAAATCCCGGGAATTCCCCTCCAAATCCCGGGAATTCCCCTCCAAATCCCGGGAATTCCCCTCCAAATCCCGGGAATTCCCTCAGGAACGCCCCCAAATCCCGGGAATTCCCTCAGGAATGCCCCAAATCCCCAGAATTCCCCTCCAAATCCCGGGAATTCCCTCAGGAATGGCCCCAAATCCCAGGAATTCCCCTCCAAATCCTGGGAATTCCCTCAGGAACGCCCCAAATCCCGGGAATTCCCTCAGGAAATCCCCAAATCCCGGGAATTCCCCTCAGGAACGGCCCCAAATCCCGGGAATTCCCTCAGGAACGCCCCAAATCCCGGGAATTCCCCTCCAAATCCCGGGAATTCCCCTCCAAATCCTGGGAATTCCCTCAGGAACGCCCCAAATCCCGGGAATTCCCCTCCAAATCCCGGGAATTCCCCTCCAAATCCTGGGAATTCCCTCAGGAATGCCCCAAATCCCGGGAATTCCCTCAGGAAATCCCCAAATCCCGGGAATTCCCCTCCAAATCCTGGGAATTCACTCAGGAACGCCCCCAAATCCCGGGAATTCCCCTCCAAATCCCAGGAATTCCCTCAGGAACGCCCCCAAATCCCGGGAACTCCCTCAGGAAAGCCCCAAATCCCGGGAATTCCCCTCCAAATCCCGGGAATTCCCTCAGGAACGCCCCAAATCCCGGGAATTCCCTCAGGAAAGCCCCAAATCCCGGGAATTCCCCTCCAAATCCCAGGAATTCCCTCAGGAACGCCCCCAAATTCTGGGAATTCCCTCAGGAAATCCCCAAATCCCGGGAATTCCCCTCCAAATCCTGGGAATTCACTCAGGAACGCCCCCAAATCCCGGGAATTCCCCTCCAAATCCCAGGAATTCCCTCAGGAACGCCCCCAAATCCCGGGAACTCCCTCAGGAAAGCCCCAAATCCCGGGAATTCCCCTCCAAATCCCGGGAATTCCCTCAGGAAATCCCCAAATCCCGGGAATTCCCCTCCAAATCCCGGGAATTCCCTCAGGAACGCCCCAAATCCTGGGAATTCCCCTCCAAATCCCGGGAATTCCCTCAGGAACGCCCCCAAATCCCGGGAATTCCACTCCAAATCCCGGGAATTCCCTCAGGAAATCCCCCAAATCCTGGGAATTCCCTCAGGAAATCCCCAAATCCCTGGAATTCCCCTCCAAATCCCGGGAATTCCCTCAGGAAATCCCCAAATCCCGGGAATTCCCCTCCAAATCCCAGGAATTCCCTCAGGAAATCCCCAAATCCTGGGAATTCCCCTCCAAATCCCGGGAATTCCCTCAGGAAATCCCCAAATCCCGGGAATTCCCTCAGGAAATCCCCAAATCCCGGGAATTCCTCTCCAAATCCTGGGAATTCCCTCAGGAAATCCCCAAATCCCGGGAATTCCCTCAGGAATGCCCCAAATCCCGGGAATTCCCCTCCAAATCCCGGGAATTCCCCTCCAAATCCCGGGAATTCCCCTCCAAATCCCAGGAATTCCCTCAGGAATGCCCCAAATCCCCGGAATTCCCCTCCAAATCCCGGGAATTCCCTCAGGAAATCCCCAAATCCCGCCCCCAAATCCCGGGAATTCCCTCAGGAATGCCCCCAAATCCCGGGAATTCCCTCAGGAACGCCCCAAATCCCGGGAATTCCCTCAGGAAAGCCCCAAATCCCGGGAATTCCCCTCCAAATCCCGGGAATTCCCTCAGGAAATCCCCAAATCCCACCCCCAAATCCTGGGAATTCCCTCAGGAACAGCCCCAAATCCCGGGAATTCCCCTCCAAATCCTGGGAATTCCCTCAGGAACAGCCCCAAATCCCGGGAATTCCCTCAGGAACGCCCCCAAATCCCGGGAATTCCCTCAGGAACGCCCCCAAATCCTGGGAATTCCCTCAGGAAATCCCCAAATCCTGGGAATTCCCTCAGGAACGCCCCCAAATCCCAGGAATTCCCCTCCAAACCCCGGGAATTCCCCTCCAAATCCCGGGAATTCCCTCAGGAACGCCCCAAATCCCGGGAATTCCCCTCCAAATCCTGGGAATTCCCTCAGGAACGCCCCAAATCCCGGGAATTCCCTCAGGAATGTCCCAAATCCCAGGAATTCCCTCAGGAACGCCCCAAATCCCGGGATTTTGGGGGGTTTGTGCCCCAAACTCACTCCACGAACTCGTGGTTGCCCAGGTCAGCGAACATGTAGCCGTGGTAGCCGAAAACATCGCCGGTGAAGAATTTGACGCCGTTTTTGTGGCAGATCTGGTTGATCCTCACCATGGATTCACGGGAGCAGCAGGTGAGGCACACCTGGAAGGGAAATTTGGGGAGATTTTAACCCAAAATGGGGAGATTTCGACTCAAAATGGGGAGATTTCAATTCAAAATGGGGAGATTTTAACTTAAAATGGGGAGATTTTAACTCAAAATGGGGAGATTTTGACTCAAAATGGGGAGATTTTAACCCAAAAGGGGCAGATTTCAACTCAAAATGGGGAGATTTTGACTCAAAATGGGGAGATTTTGACTCAAAATGGGGAGATTTCGACTCAAAATGAGATTTTAACTCAATGGGGAGGTTTCAACTCAAAATGGGGAGGTTTCAACTCAGAATGGGGAGATTTTGACTCAAAATGGGGAGATTTTAACTCAAAATGGGGAGATTTCAACTCAAAATGGGGAGATTTTAACTCAAAATGAGATTTTAACTCAAAATGGGGAGATTTCAACTTAAAATGGGCAGATTTCATCTCAAAATGGGGAGATTTTGACTCAAAATGGGGAGATTTCAACTCAAAATGAGATTTTAACTCAAAATGCGGAGGTTTCAACTCAAAATGGGGAGATTTCAACTCGAAATGGGGAGATTTTGACTCAAAATGGGGAGATTTTAACTCAAAATGGGGAGATTTCAACCCAAAATGGGGAGATTTTAACTCAAAATGGGGAGATTTCAACTTGAAATGGGGAGATTTCAACCCAAAATGGGGAGATTTTGACTCAAAATGGGGAGATTTCAATTCAAAATAGGGAGATTTCGACTCAAAATGGGGAGATTTTAACCCAAAATGGGCAGATTTTGACTCAAAATGGGGAGATTTTAATTCAAAATGGAGAGATTTTGACTCAAAATGAGGAGACTTCAACTCAAAATGAGATTTTAACCCAAAATGGGGAGATTTTGACTCAAAATGAGGAGATTTCAACACAAAATGAGATTTTAACTCAAAATGGGGAGATTTTGACTCAAAATGGGGAGATTTTGACTCAAAATGAGGAGATTTCAACACAAAATGAGATTTTAACTCAAAATGGGGAGGTTTCAACTCAAAATGGGGAGATTTCAATTCCAAATGGGGAGATTTTAACTTAAAATGGGGAGATTTTAACTCAAAATGGGGAGATTTCAACCCAAAATGGGGAGATTTCAACCCAAAATGGGGAGGTTTCAACTCAAAATGGGGAGATTTTGACTCAAAATGGGGAGATTTTAACTTGAAATGGGGAGATTTTGACTCAAAATGGGGAGATTTTAACTCAAAATGGGGAGATTTCAACCCAAAATGGGGCAATCCCACTCTAGAATGAGATAATCCTGCCCAAAAATGGGATAATCCTGCCCCAAACCTGGGAATATCCACCCCAAACCCAGGAATTTTTGCCCCAAACTGGGAATATCCCCCTAAAACTGTGAATTTCCCCCCCAAACCCAGGAATTTTCTCCCCAAACCCAGGAATTTCCTCCCCAAACTGTGAATTTCCCCCCCAAACCCCAGGAATATCCCCCCAAACCCAGGAATACCCCCCCAAAATTGTGAATTTCCCCCCCAAACCTGGGAATTTTACATCCCAAACCCAGGAATTTCCCCCCCAAACCCGGGAATTTCTGCCTCAAACCCAGGAATATCCCCCCAAACCAAGAATATCCCCCCAAAACTGTGAATTTCTCTGCAAACCTGGGAACTTTCCCCCCAAACCTGGGAATTTCCCCCTAAATCTGTGAATTTCCCCCCCAAACCCAGGAATTTCCCCCCAAACCCCAGGAATATCCCCCAAAACCAGGAATACCCCCCAAAACTGTGAATTTCCCAGGAATTTCTGCCCCAAACCTGGGAATTTGCCCCCCAAACCTGGGAATTTGCCCCCCAAACCCGGGGAATTTCTCCCCCAAACCCAGGAATTTCTGCCCCAAACCCAGGAATTTCCCCCCCAAACCCAGGAATTTCCCCCTAAATCTGTGAATTTTTCCCCAAACCCAGGAATTTCTGCCCCAAACCTGGGAATTTTTGCCCCAAACCCAGGAATTTCCCTCCCAAACCAGGAATACCCCCCCAAAACTGGGAATTCCCCCCCAAACCTGGGAATTTTCCCCTCAAACTCAGGAATTTCCCCCCCAAACCCAGGAATTTCCTCCCCAAACCTGTGAATTTCCTCCCCAAACCCAGGAATTTCCCCCCCAAACCCGGGAATTTCTGCCCCAAATCCAGGAATTTCTGCCCCAAACTCAGGAATTTCTGCCCCAAACCCAGGAATTTCTGCCCCAAACCCAGGAATTTCTGCCCCAAACCCAGGAATTTTCCCCCCAAACCCGGGAATTTTCCCCCCAAACCTGGGAATTTTCCCCCCAAACCCAGGAATTCCCCCCCCATCCCGGAATTCCGGGAATCTCCGGCTTTACCGCGTCGAACTGGGTGAAGAACTCGTGGGGTTTGCTCTCCACGCTCTCGGGGTCGGCCTTGACGTCCACCATGGGGTTGAGGCTCTGCGCCCGCTCCAGCGAGGCCTCGGCGCGGTTCCGACCCTGGGATCCCACCGGGATCAGGAATTGGGCCCGGCTGTCCTCGGGAGACACCTGGGAACAGCCAGAGAGGCACCCCCGGGATGGGAATCATCAAATTCCCAGGGTTTGGGGGTGTTCCTGAAGGGGGAAAACCTCAGGGATGGAATTCCCAGATTTTGGGGATGTTCCTGAAGGGGGAAAACCTCAGGGATGGAATTCCCAGATTTTGGGGATTTTTCTGAAGGGGGAAAAACCTCAGGGATGGAATTCCCAGATTTTGGGGCTGTTCCTGAAGGGGAAAAACCTCAGGGATGGAATTCCCAGATTTTGGGGTGTTCCTGAAGGGGAAAACCCTCAGGGATGGAATTCCCAGGGTTTGGGGATTTTTCTGAAGGGGAAAACCCTCAGGGATGGAATTCCCACATTTTGGGGGTGTTCCTGAAGGGGAAAACCCTCAGGGATGGAATTCCCAGATTTTGGGGGTGTTCCTGAAGGGGAAAACCTCAGGGATGGAATTCCCAGATTTTGGGGGTGTTCCTGAAGGGGGAAAACCCTCAGGGATGGAGGTGATGGAATTCCCAGATTTTGGGGCTGTTCCTGAAGGGGAAAAACCTCAGGGATGGAATTCCCAGGTTTTGGGGATGTTCCTGAAGGGGAAAACCCTCAGGGATGGAATTCCAAGGTTTTGGGGCTGTTCCTGAAGGGGAAAAACCTCAGGGATGGAATTCCCAGGGTTTGGGGGTGTTCCTGAAGGGGGAAACCCTCAGGGATAGAATTCCCAGATTTTGGGGGTGTTCCTGAAGGGGAAAACCTCAGGGATGGAATTCCCAGATTTTGGGGGTGTTCCTGAAGGGGGAAAACCCTCAGGGATGGAGGTGATGGAATTCCCAGATTTTGGGGCTGTTCCTGAAGGGGAAAAACCTCAGGGATGGAATTCCCAGGTTTTGGGGGTGTTCCTGAAGGGGGAAAACCTCAGGGATGGAATTCCCAGATTTTGGGGGTGTTCCTGAAGTGAAAAACTTCAAGAATGGAGATGATTGAATTCCCAGATTTTGGGGCTGTTCCTGAGGGGGAACAGAGGAAAAAAATCCCAGGGATGGAAGTGCTAAAATTCCCAGATTTTGGGGATGTTCCTGAGGGAGAACAGAGGAAAAAATCCCAAGAATGGAATTTATTAAATTCCCAAATTTTGGGGATGTTCCTGAGTGGAACAGAGGGAAAAGTCCCAAGGATGGAAATGATTTAATTCCCAGATTTTGGGGATGTTCCTGAAGTGAAAAACTTCAGGGATGGAGGTGTTAAAATTCCCAGATTTTGGGGATGTTCCTGTGGGAAAACCTCAGGGATGGAGGTGATGGAATTCCCAGATTTTGGGGGTGTTCCTGAGGGGGAACAGAGGAAAAAATCCCAAGGATGGAAGTGCTAAAATTCCCAGATTTTGTGGTGTTTCTGAGGGGAAACGCCTCAGGGATGGAATTCCCAAGTTTTGGGGATGTTCCTGAAGGGGAAAACCTCAGGGATGGAATTCCAAGGTTTTGGGGATGTTCCTGAAGGGGGAAAACCTCAGGGATGGAATTCCCAGATTTTGGGGATTTTTCTGAAGGGGGAAAACCTCAGGGATGGAATTCCCAGATTTTGGGGATTTTTCTGAAGGGGGAAAACCCTCAGGGATGGAATTCCCAGATTTTGGGGATGTTCCTGAAGGGGAAAAACCTCAGGGATGGAATTCCCAGATTTTGGGGATTTTTCTGAAGGGGGAAAAACCTCAGGGATGGAATTCCAAGGTTTTGGGGCTGTTCCTGAAGGGGAAAACCTCAGGGATGGAATTCCAAGGTTTTGGGGATGTTCCTGAAGGGGAAAACCTCAGGGATGGAATTCCCACGGGTTTGGGATGTTCCTGAAGGGGAAAACCCTCAGGGATGGAATTCCCAGATTTTGGGGATGTTCCTGAGGGGAAAACCCTCAGGGATGGAGATGATGGAATTCCCAGATTTTGGGGACGTTCCTGAAGTGAAAAACTTCAGGAATGGAGGTGCTAAAATTCCCAGATTTTGGGGATGTTCCTGTGGGAAAACCTCAGGGATGGAGATAATGGAATTCCCAGATTTTGGGGCTGATCCTGAGAGGAACAGAGAAAAAAATCCCAAGGATGGAAATGATTTAATTCCTAGATTTTGGAGCTGTTCCTGAAGGGGAAAACCCCAGGAATGAAACTTATAAAATTCCCAGATTTTGGGGCTGTTCCTGTGGGAAAACCCTCAGGGATGGAATTCCCAGATTTTGTTGGTATTCCTGAGAGGAACAGAGGGAAAAGTCCCAAAAACGGAATTTATTAAAATTCCCAGATTTTGGGGACGTTCCTGAGAGGAACAGAACTCAGCAACAGGGGAAAAACTTGGGACTGGGAACTCTGACCAGGAGAAGGCTGTGCCCAGGTGTGTCCAGGTGTGTCCCCTCCCCCCAGGTGTGTCCCCAGGTGTCCCCAGGTGTGCCCCAGGTGTGTCCCAGGTGTGTCCCAGGTGTCCCCCAGGTGTTCCCAGGTGTTCCCCAGGTGTTTCCCCCCCTCACCTGTTGGTGGTCCAGCACGGTGAGACCCCTGACCCCGGCCAGGATGAGGCTGTGGCCAGGTGTGGGTGTGTCCCCTGTCCCCCAGGTGTGTCCCCAGGTGTCCCCAGGTGTGTCCAGGTGTTCCCCAGGTGTTCCCAGGTGTCCCCCAGGTGTTCCCAGGTGTGTCCCAGGTGTCCCCAGGTGTGTCCCAGGTGTTCCCCAGGTGTCCCCCCCCCTCACCTGTTGGTGGTCCAGCAGGGTGAGACCCCTGACCCCGGCCAGGATGAGGTTTTTGGCCACCTCGGCTCCTAGCCCGCGCAGCCCCACCAGCAGCACCCGCGAGGCGCGCAAGCTGCGGGACCCCCGGGAAAGGGAACACCTCAGCTGTGGCAACCGGGACCCCTCACCCCTATGGGGGACCCTCAAACCCCTATGGGGGACCCCTCACCCCTATGGGGGACCCTCAAACCCCTTTGGGGGACCCTCAAACCCCTTTGGGGGACCCTCAAACCCCTATGGGGGACCCTCACCCTTATGGGGGACCCCTCACCCTTATGGGGGACCCCTCACCCCTGTGGGGGATCCCTCACCCCTATGGGGGACCCCTCACCCCTATGGGGGACCCCTCACCCCTATGGGGGACCCTCAAACCCCTATGGGGGACCCCTCACCCCTATGGGGGACCCCTCACCCCTATGGGGGACCCTCACCCCTATGGGGGATCCCTCAAACCCCTATGGGGGACCCTCACCCTTATGGGGGACCCCTCACCCTTATGGGGGACCCCTCACCCCTGTGGGGGATCCCTCACCCCTATGGGGGACCCTCAAACCCCTATGGGGACCCCTCACCCCTATGGGGGACCCTCAAACCCCTATGGGGGACCCTCAAACCCCTATGGGGACCCCTCACCCCTATGGGGGACCCCTCACCCCTATGGGGGACCCTCAAACCCCTATGGGGGATCCCTCACCCTTATGGGGGGCCCCTCACCCCTGTGGGGGACCCCTCAGACCCCTATGGGGGACCCCTCACCCCTATGGGGGACCCCTCAGACCCCTATGGGGACCCCTCACCCCCATAGGGCCACCCCTGACCCCTAGAGAGCCACCCCTCACCCCTATGGGGACCCCTGACCCCTATAGGGGACCCTCAGACCCCTATGGGGACCCCTCACCCCTATGGGGGACCCTTCAGACCCCTATAGAGCCACCCCTGACCCCTATGGGGAACCTCAGACCCCTATAGGGCCACCCCTGACCCCTATAGAGCCACTCCTGACCCCTATGGGGAACCTCAGACCCCTATAGAGCCACCCCTGACCCCTATAGAGCCACCCCTGACCCCTATAGAACCACCCCCAACCCCATGGTGACACCCCAGGGCCATACAGGCACCGCCAGACCCCTATAGAGCCAGACCCCGACCCATATAAGGACCCCAAAGCTCCTATAGGGACCTACTAGACCCCTATAAGGACCCCCAAGCTCCTATAGGGACCTCCCTGACCCCTATAGGGACCCCCAAGAGCCCCTATGAAGCCCCCTTAAATCTCCTGTAACTCCTATGGGGCTCTTACACCATCTATAGGGCCCCCCAAAGCCCATACAGAGACCCCCCCAGCTCCTCTAAACCCGCCTGGCACCCATAGGGAACCCCCAAACCCCTACACAGCCCCCTCAGATCCTTCCAGGACCCCAAAAATCCCTACAGGACCCCCTCAGGCTCCTGCAGGGACCCCTCCCGTCTCCTATAGGAGCTCCCCAAGCCCCTATAGAGCCCCTCCAGGTTATCCCCCAAGCCCCACCGACCGTTTTTGGGCCTCGAGCCCCCAGAGCCGGATCTGCCGGTCGTACTGAGCCGCCTCTTCCTCGCTGATGCCGCCGGGGCCGGACTCGTCCTTCTCCACCATCGCGGCGGCCCCCGAGACCCCCCTCAGGGTCCCTCACGACCCCTCAAAGCCCCTCAAAAACCCTTCAAAGCCTCTCGGACCTTTCAGGCCGCTCTCGACACCTCGCAGCTCCTCAGGGGCCCTCAAGACCCCTCAAAGCCCCTCACGTTCCCTCAAAGCCCCTCACGATTCCTCAAAGCCCCTCACGATTCCTCAAAGCCCCTTACGACCCCTCAAAGCCCCTCACGACCCCCGAGACCCCTCACGGTTCCTCAAAGCCTCTCACGACCCCCGAGACCCCTCACGGCCCCTCAAAGCCTCTCACGACCCCTCAAAGCCCCTCACGACCCCTCAAAGCCCCTCACGACCCCCGAGACCCCTCACGGTTCCTCAAAGCCCCTCACGGAACTCGCGGCGCCCCCTAGCGGCCCGCGCAAACTCCCGCCCGCCGCCGCTCCACTTCCCGCCGAGCCGCGGGGGGGAGGACGCACCGAATCCGCTCCCGGTGCCCGCGGTCCCTCAGGAGAAAAGAACGCTCAGAGGTTTCTTCTGTCGCCGTTTCATCCCGGTGTGACGGCGTGAGGCCGCGGCCGCGGGTTTTGGGGGCTTTTCCGCCAGCCGTGTGGTACAATCCGTGTTGTTTCCCCCCCCGCTTTCCACACTCAGATGGACTCGTCCTCCTCCCATCGCGGGCGTTCCCGCCATTCCCCCCTCGGCTTCGTCAATCTCCGTCAGCTTCGTTGGGAGACTTTCGGAAGCGTTCCGAGAGCGCCTTCGGAAATATTCGGAAAGCGTCGCAGAACTTCGGAAACGTTCGGAGAGTTTTGGAGAACTTCGCGGAAATTCCATGATTTCCAAAACGAACGATCCCAAAGAAATAAAGTGGCCAAAGCGGTGCAAAAATCCCGTCAATAATTAGAAAAAATCGGGGATTTTGAGAGTTGTTTTCTCCTGGTGTTATAAAATCCATGTTGGTTTTTTTTCCAAGTCACGGCAAGATCCCGAACTCCCTGTCCGCTCCTCCCACCTTTGTATATTTTCCTGTACATTCAGGAAATTCGGGATATTTTAGGGGGTTTGGTTGGTTTTTTTTTTTGCTGTGCGACATTTGGATGTGGAGAAACACCCCCGTGACTCGTGGAAATTCCGGGTGGGAAGAGGATTTTTGGGGAACATCCGACCATCAACGGGCACCGTTTGGGAGGGGTTTTGAGTAGGGAAAAAGAAACCCGTGAGGGAAAAAGACTCAAAATCTCCTCATAAAATTTTCTTTCTGCGAAATTTTGCTGTGAGAAACTTCACCCGGAAATCCCCTCAGGCGGAGAGTTTCGGAACCATTCGGAAAACTTCGGCAACTTTCGGAGAGAATCCGGAGGCGCTCGGAAAGCGGAAAAACCCGAGGAGCTCTTCGTGAGTCCTCGCCGCCTCTCGAAACTCTCCGAAGCGGCGGCGTTCGGGTGTTTCCGGCGGCTCTCGGGTGTTTCCGGCGGCCGTCGGGGCGCTGCCTCAGGGCGGGCGCCATTTTGTGTGTCCGCCCGCGGAGCGCGGAGCGCGGGGCGCGGGCGGAGGAGCCGCCGGGCCGAGCCCCCCGCGCCGTTCAGTGATTTGTGCCCCCACGTTCTCCACGCCCTGCCCGTTGTCCATGGCCGTGGAGAGCCCGAGTGTCCCCCCCGCCGCCGCCGCTTCCCCCCCCAGCCCGCACTGCACCCCCCCTTCTCCGTCCTGCCATGGCAGCTGCAGCCTCCCCCGGCCGCCGCCGCCGCTCCAAGGGCACCATCACGGCCCGGACGAAAGGTCCAGTAACCGCCTCTCCCGAGCGCCTTCTCTGTGTGCCCGGGGGTCGGTCCGGCGCGCCGGACCAGGTTTGGGGAGGGGGCGGCGGGAGGGAACGGGGAGGGGAGGGAGGATGTGGGGAGGGGGCTCGGGGGGGACTCTGAGGAGGAGGAGGAGGAGGGTGAGGAAGGGCCAGAGGGGGAATCGGGGGAGGCCCGGGAGGATGTGAGGAGGAGGAGGGTGAGGAAAGGCCTGAGGGGGATTGAGGGGGGGGGGTTGTGAGGAGGAGGAGGAGGAAGGGCTTGAGGGGGATTTGGGGAGGGGGTACTGAGGAGGAAGGACGTGAGGGGGATTTGAGGAAGGGCCTGAGGGGGATTCGGGGGGGGGGTTCTGAGGAGGAGGAGAAAGGGCCCGAGGGAGATTTGAAGAAGGACTTGAGGGGGATTTGAGGAAGGACCTGAGGGGGGCTCTGAGGAAGAGGGTGAGGAAGGGCCTGAGGGGGATTTTGGGGGGGTTCTGAGGAGGAAAGACATGAGGAGGATTCGAGGAGGGGGAGGAAGGACCTGAGGGGGATTTGAGGAGGAGGAGGAGAGTGAGGAAGGGCCTGAGGGGGATTTTGGGGGGGTTCTGAGGAGGAAAGACATGAGGAGGATTCGAGGAGGGTGAGGAAGGGCCTGAGGGGGATTTGAGGAGGAGGAGGAGGGTGAGGAAGGGTTTGAGGGGGATTTGGGGGAGTCCTGAGGAGGAGGAAAGGCTTGAGAGGGATTTGAGGAAGGGTCTGAGGGGGATTTGAGGAGGAGGAGGGTGAGGAAGGCCAGAGGGGGATTTGAGGAGGGTGAGGAAGGACCTGAGGGGCATTTGAGGAGGAGGAGGAGGGTGAGGAAGGGCCTGAAGAGGATTTGAGGAGGAGGAGGGTGAGGAAGGCCAGAGGAGGATTTGAGGAGGGTGAGGAAGGCCAGAGGAGGATTTGAGGAGGGTGAGGAAGGCCAGAGGGGAATTTGAGGAGGAGGAGGGTGAGGAAGGGTTTGAGGGGGATTTGAGGAGGGTGAGGAAGGACCTGAGGGGGATTGGAGGAGGAGGAGGAGGGTGAGGAAGGACCTGAGGGGGATTTAAGGAGGAGGAGGAGGGTGAGGAAGAGCCTGAGGGGAATTTGAGGAGGAGGAGGAGGGTGAGGAAGGGTTTGAGGGGGATTTGAGGAGGTTGAGGAAGGCCAGAGGGGGATTTAAGGAGGAGGAGGAGGGTGAGGAAGGCCAGAGGGGAATTTAAGGAGGAGGAAGAAGAGGAGGGGACCCAATGTGGGGAGGGGGCTCAGGGGTCCTGAGGAGGAGGAGGAGGAGGAAGAGGGGCTGAAGGCAGTGCAGGCTTTGGGGGGAGGGCTGTGAGTGGATTTGGGAATATTTGGGAATATTTGGGAATATTTGGGAATATTTGGGGAGGAGGATGATCCCTGGGGGAGGATTTAGGTCCTTTCTGGGGGTACTGGGGGGGATTAACCCCAATTTTGGGGGGCTTTGAGTCCTCCCTGAGGGGCTCCAACCCTTTTTTAGGGCATTTATTTGGGGGAAGGGGATTAATCCTCTTTAGGGAAGACTAAAACTCCTTTTTTGGGGAGGGTCTCGAGGTTTGGGGGGGCTTTAGACCCTTTTTGGGGGAGTTTAACCCCATTTTGGGGGGGTTAAAATCCTCATTTTTGGGGGATTTTAGATACTGGAGTGGGCTCAGCTCTTTTGGGAGATTTTTTCCTTCCAGAGGGGGAGGATCTAGTTGGGTTTTTTTGGGAATTAGGTATTTTTGGGAAAGGATTGAACCTTTTTTTAGGGATATTTAGGTGCTGGGAGGGTTTAGCTCCAATTTTGGGAGGATTTAGCTCATTTTGGGGGGGTTTAACCTCATTTTTTTAGAGGTTGTAGTCCTTAATAAGTTCTTTATTCACTCCTTAAAATTCTCTTTATTCCCTTAAGTCCCCCCAAATTGGGATCAGGAAGTTTGGTTGGGATTTTTCCCCCCTTTTTCCCATAGCCAAAAGTTTCATCTGCAGGGTTTCAAATGTTCCAAAATCTCCAAATCTGCCCCCAAAATCCTCTTTTCCCTCTTTTTGTGGCCCCTCTTGGAGCCATTTCCTCTATTCCCATTTATTTTTGGTAGTTCAATCCGAATAATGTGAGAAAAAAAGTGAAATTGGGGGGGTTTGGGGTGTTTTTAAGGGGAAAAAGAGGTAAATTTTGGGAATTTTTAGGGAAAAAAAGGTAAATCCTGGGAATTTTTAGGGAAAAAAAGGTAAATCCTGGGAATTTTTGGGGAAAAAAAGGTAAATCCTGGGAAATTTTAGGGAAAAAAGGTAAATCCTGCGAATTTTTAGGGAAAAAAGAGAATTTTTTGGGTGTTTTTAGGGGGAAAAGGTAAATCCAGGAAGTCTTGGGGTGTTTTTAGGGGAAAAAAAGGTGAAATAAGGGGATTTTTAGGAAAAAAAAGGTAAATCCAGGGAATTTGGGGATATTTTTAGGAGAAAAAAGGTAAATCCTGGGAATTTTTAGGGGAAAAAGGGAATTTTTTGGTATTTTTATGGGGAAAAGGTAAATCCAGGGAATTTTGGGGTATTTTTAGGGGAAAAAGGTAAATCCAGGGAATTTTGGGGTTATTTTTAGGGGAAAAAAAGGTAAATCCAGGGAATTTTGGGGTTATTTTTAGGGGAAAAAGGTAAATCCAGAGAATTTTGGGGGAAAAAAGGTAAATCCAGGGAATTTTTAGGGAAAAAAGGGAAATTTTTTTGGTATTTTTAGGGAAAAAAGGTAAATCCAGGGAATTTTTAGGGAAAAAAGGGAAATTTTTTTGGTATTTTTAGGGGAAAAAAGGTAAATCCAGGGAATTTTGGGATATTTTTAGGAAAAGAAAGGAAATTAAGAGAGGTTTGGGAATATTCCTTAGGAAAAAAGGGTAAATCCAGGGATTTTGGGAGGTTTTACTGGAAAAAAAGGGAATTTTGGGGAGCTGGGGTTCTTTTCCACGCGGGCTCAGGGTGGGAAATGAGTGGAAAATGTGGAATTTTACGATTTTTTGGTGCCTTTTCCCCCTCTTCCCTCGATCCCCCCACGATTCCCGAGCGTCAAATCCTTGGAAGTTCCCCCAGTGTGTCCCAAAACCAAGCAGAATTCCCAAAAAAAAGTCACAAAAGCACACAATTCCAAAAAAAACCCCAAAAAAAGCAATTTCTGAGTGAAACAACCCCGGAATTCCGACCTGGAACGGGATTTTCCACAAAAAAAAAAGTCACAAAGTCGGTGGAAATCGCTGGAAAAAAAAAAGCCAAAAAGTGTGAAAATCATAAAAATCATAAAAATCATAAAAATCATAAAAAAAAAAAAAGGTGGTAAAAAGCACCTCACACTTCCCCTCCCCCCTCCAGCCCCAAAATTCCAGGAAAAAATTGGAATTTGGGGGGATTTTTCCCCCTCCCCCCACACTTTTCCCTGGTTTTTTCCCTTCTCTGGAAGCACAAGTTGGGTCAGGTCCATTTTTTTTTGGTTATTCCCGAGAAAAATAAAGCGGGAAAAGGAAAATCCCGGGATTTTGGGAGGTTTAGGAAGGGCTTGGTTTATTCCAAAAGGGAATTTTTTGGTTTTTTTCCCGGTTTTTGGGGTTGGTGTGTCCCAAAAATCTTCAAAAATTGGATTTTTTCCTCTTTTTTTTTTTAATGGGAATTTTATTATCCAAGGAAAATTCTTAAAAAAAATGGGATTTTTCGTCATTTTTTTAATGGAAATTTTATGGATAGAGGAAAATTCCTAAGGAAAAATGGGATTTTCCCCCATTTTTTTAAAGGAAATTTTATGGATAGAGGAAAATCCTTAAAAAAAAATGGGATTTTATTTCCTTATTTAGCAGAAGTTTCATTATCCAAGGAAAATTCCTAAAAAAAATGGGATTTTCCCCCATTTTTTTAATGGGAATTTTATTAATAGAGGAAAATCCCTAAAAAAATGTGATTTTTTCCCTTTTTTTTAATGGGAATTTTATTAATAGAGGAAAATCCTTAAAAAAAAAATGGGATTTTTCCCTTTTTTTTTAATGGGAATTTTATTATCTGGGGAAAGTCCCTAAAAAATGGGATTTTCCCCCATTTTTTTAAAAGAAATTTTATGGATAGAGGAAAATTCCTAAGGAAAAATGGGATTTTCCCCCATTTTTTTAATGGAAATTTTATGGATAGAGGAAAATTCCTAAGGAAAAATGGGATTTTATTTCCTTATTTAGCAGAAGTTTCATTATCCAAGGAAAATTCCTAAAAAAAATGGGATTTTCCCCCATTTTTTTAATGGGAATTTTGTTAATACAGCAAAATCCCTAAAAAAAATGGGATTTTCCCCCATTTTTTAATGGGAATTTTATTAATAGAGGAAAATCCTTTAAAAAAATGGGATTTTATATTTTTTTTTTTAATGGGAATTTTATTATCCAAGGAAAATTCCTAAAAAAATGGGATTTTCCCTCATTTTTTTAATGGAAATTTTGTGGAGAAAGGAAAATTCCTAAAAAAAGTGGGATTTTATACTTTTTTTTAAAGGGAAATTTTATTAACAGAGTAAAACCCCCCCCCAAAAAATGGAATTTTATTTTCTTATTTAAGGGAAATTCCATTATCCAAGAAAAATTCCTAAAAAAAATGGGATTTTTCCTCATTTTTTAATGGGAATTTTATTATCCAAGGAAAATCCCTAAAAAAAAAATTGGATTTTATTTTCTTTTTTAAGGGAAATTTTATTATCCAAGGAAAATTCCTAAAAAAAATGGGATTTTATTCTCTTTTTTTAGTGGAAATTTGATCAATAGAAGAAAATCCATAAAAAACCCAGGATTTTATTCCCTTTTTTTTTTAGGAAAACTTCATTATCCAAGGAAAATTCCTTAAAAAAAAATGGGATTTCTCCCCTTTTTTAATGGAAATTTGATCATCTGAGGAAAATTCTTTCTAAAAAAAATGGGATTTTCCCTTTTTTTTAATGGAAATCCCATCATGACACAAAAATCCCTAAAAAAAAATGGGATTTTCCCCCTTTTTTTCATGGAAATTTCATCAGCAGAGCTCCCAGATTCCCGGGATTATCCCAAATATTTGGGATTTGGGGTCCCAGCGTCGATTCCAACCCGGAATTCCAGCTGGAATTGTTGGATTCAGGAATTCCTTTTGTTCCTTTTCCCAAAATTTTCCATTTCTGCCCCAAATTCCCCCCCTGGATTTTGGGATTTTGGGATATTTTTCCCACCCAAAAAACCCCAGAAATTCCCATTATTTTTCCAGGCGGAGCTGGGTCGGGATTTTGGGGAATTTGGGGTTTTTTTGGGAATATTGGGATCCCCCAGAAATTTGGGAATCCCCAGAGAATTTGGGAATCTTCAGGAATTTGGGAATCTTCAGGAATTTGGGAATCTTCAGGAATTTGGGAATCCCTCAGAAATTTGGGAATCCCTCAGGAATTTGGGAATCCCTCAGGAATTTGGGAATCCCTCAGGAATTTGGGAATCCCTCAGAAATTTGGGAATCTTCAGGAATTTGGGAATCCCTCAGGAATTTGGGAATGCCTCAGGAATTTGGGAATCCTCAGGAATTTGGGAATCCCTCAGGAATTTGGGAATCCCCTGAGAATTTGGGAATCCCTCTGGAATTTGGGAATCCCTCTGGAATTTGGGAATCCCTCTGGAATTTGGGAACCCCTCAGGAATTTGGGAATCCCTCTGGAATTTGGGAATCCTCAGAAATTTGGGAATCCCTCAGGAATTTGGGAATCCTCAGGAATTTGGGAACCCCTCAGGAATTCAGGGCTGAGCTCTGAGCTGCACCAGGCTCCAAAATTCCCATTTTCCCCCAAATTCCCGGTGTTTTTCCAGGGAGGATGAGGAGCTGGAGGAGGAGCCATCATTCCCATTCCCAAATTCCCAAATTCCCAAATTCCCATTCCCAAATTCCCAAATTCCCATTCCCAAATTCCCATTCCCAAATTCCCAGTGTTTTCCAGGGAGGATGGTGAGCTGGAGGAGGAGCCATAATTCCCAAATTCCCATTCCCAAATTCCCAAATTCCCGCTGTTTTTCCAGGGAGGATGAGGAGCTGGAAGAGGCTCTGCCATTCCCATTTTCCCGTTCCCAAATTCCCAAATTCCTGGTGTTTTTCCAGGGAGGATGAGGAGCTGGAGGAGGCTCTCCCTTTCCCAAATTCCCATTCCCAAATTCCCAATTCCCAAATTCCCAAATTCCCAAATTCCCTGTGTTTTCCAGGGAGGATGAGGAGCTGCAGGGGCCATAATTCCCAAATTCCCAAATAATTCCCAAATTCCCCAATAATTCCCACATTCCCTGTGTTTCTCCAGGGAGGATGAGGAGCTGGAGGAGGAGCCTCTCCCATTCCCAAATTCCCAAATTCCCATTCCCAAATTCCCCAATAATTCCCATTTTCCCTGTGTTTCTCCAGGGAGGATGAGGAGCTGGATGAGGATGAGGAGCTGGATGAGGCTCTCCCATTCCCAATAATTCCCATTTTCCCTGTGTTTCTCCAGGGAGGATGAGGAGCTGGATGAGGCTCTCCCATTCCCAAATTCCAATTCCCAAATTCCCATTCCCAAATTCCCAAATAATTCCCAAATTCCCTGTTTCTCCAGGGAGGATGAGGAGCTGCAGGGGCCATAATTCCCAAATTCCCCAATAATTCCCATTTTCCCTGTGTTTCTCCAGGGAGGATGGCGAGCTGGAGGAGCCATAATTCCCAAATTCCCATTCCCAAATTCCCATTCCCAAATTCCCCAATAATTCCCATTTTCCCTGTGTTTCTCCAGGGAGGATGAGGAGCTGGAGGAGGAGCCTCTCCCATTCCCAAATTCCCAAATTCCCATTCCCAAATTCCCCAATAATTCCCATTTTCCCTGTGTTTCTCCAGGGAGGATGAGGAGCTGGATGAGGCTCTCCCATTCCCCAATAATTCCCATTTTCCCATTCCCCAATAATTCCCATTTTCCCTGTGTTTCTCCAGGGAGGATGAGGAGCTGCAGGGGCCATAATTCCCAAATTCCCCAATAATTCCCATTTTCCCTGTGTTTCTCCAGGGAGGATGAGGAGCTGGATGAGGCTCTCCCATTCCCAATAATTCCCATTTTCCCTGTGTTTCTCCAGGGAGGATGGCGAGCTGGAGGAGGGTGAGCTGGAGGAGGATGAAGGCACCGAGGAGGCTCCGGAGCGCTCCCGTTCCCGCTCCCGTTCCCAATCCCGCTCCCAATCCCGCTCCCAATCCCGGCGGGAGCGGCGCCGCAGCGGCTCCGAGGACGAGAAGGGGCAGCGGCGCCTGAAGCGCAAACGCCGCAAGGAGCGCGACAAGGACAAGCGCAGGGCCAAGAAAAAGAGGAAATCCAAGCACAAGGTGGGAAAATCCAAGCGTTTGCCGGGGTTTTTATGGATTTTTCCAGGTTTTTCCGGGATTTTCCAATTTTTTCTGATTTTTTTCTGATTTTTTTCTCATTTTTTCCAATTTTTTTCTGATTTTTTCTGATTTTTTTCTGATTTTTTTCTGATTTTTTCTGACTTTTTTCTGATTTTTTCTGATTTTTTTCTGATTTTTTTCCGATTTTTTTATGATTTTTTAATGATTTTTTAATTATTTTTTTATGATTTTTTTATGATTTTTTTATGATTTTTTTCTCAATTTTTCCGATTTTTTCTGGATTTTTCTGATTTTTTTATGATTTTTTTCCGATTTTTTTCCGATTTTTTCTGATTTTTTCTGATTTTTTTCCGATTTTTTTCCGATTTTTTTCTGATTTTTTCTGATTTTTTTTCTCATTTTTTCCGATTTTTTTCTGATATTTCCGATTTTTTTCCAATTTTTTTCCAATTTTTTTCCGATTTTTTTCCAATTTTTTTCTGATTTTTTTTCCAATTTTTTCTGATTTTTTTCTGATTTTTTTCTGATTTTTTTCTGATTTCTGATTTTTTCCGATTTTTTTCTGGATTTTTCTGGGGTTTTTTTCTGATTTTTTCCGATTTTTTTCCGATTTTTTTCTGATTTTTTTCTCATTTTTTCTGATTTTTTTCCGATTTTTTCTGATTTTTTTCCGATTTTTTTCCGATTTTTTTCTGATTTTTTCCGATTTTTTTCTGATTTTTTTCTGGTTTTTTTCCGATTTTTTTCTCATTTTTTCCGATTTTTTTCTGATTTTTTCTGATTTTTTTCTCATTTTTTCTGATTTTTTCCGATTTTTTTCTGATTTTTTTCTCATTTTTTTCTGATTTTTTTTCTGATTTTTTTCTGATTTTTTCTGATTTTTTTCTCATTTTTTCCAATTTTTTTCCGATTTTTTTCTGATTTTTTTCTGGATTTTTGTGGTTTTTTTCTATTTTTTTTCATGTTTTTTTCTGGGGTTTTCCCCACTTTTTTTCAGTTTTTTTCCCATTTTTTCCGGATTTTTTTCCTTTTTTTTTCCTGTTTTTTTTCCGGGTTTTTTCCCTTTTTTTTTTCTATTTTTTTCTGGCTTTTTTCATGGTTTTTTCTGGGTTTTTCCCGTTTTTTTTCCAGTTTTTTTCCCAGGTTTTTTTCTGGATTTTTTTCTGGTTTTTGCCAGTTTTTTTTCCTGTTTTTTTCTGTTTTTTTCCGGGGATTTTTCTGGGTTTTTTCCCTTTTTTTTTTCTATTTTTTTCTGTTTTTTTCATGTTTTTTTCTGGTTCTTTTCCCAGTTTTTTCAAATTTTTTCCCAATTTTTTTCTGGATTTTTTCCATTTTTTTCCAGGGTTTTTTTCTGGATATTTTTTCCCAGTTTTTTCAGGCTTTTTCCTGGGTTTTTTTCCTTGTTTTTTCTTTTTTTTTTTTGTTTTGTTTTTTTTTTTTTTCATTTTTTCCCCAGTTTTTTCCGCTTTTTTTTCCCAGGTTTTTTTTCCGGATTTTTCCAGTATTTTCCAGGGTTTTTTTCCAGGTTTTTTCCTGATTCTTTTCCATTTCTTTCATTTTTTTTTCTGTTTTTTCAGCTTTTTTCCAGGTTTTTGGGGTTGGGAATGACTTTTCCCCAGAATTTCCCAGGAAAATTGGGAATTCCAGGGGTCAGATGGGAATTCCAGAGGTTGGGAGTGACTTTTCCCAAGGATTTCCCAGGAAAATTGGGAATTCCAGGGGTCAGGAGTGACTTTCCCCCAGGATTTTCCCAGGAAAACTGTGAATTCCCAGGAAAACCGGGAATTCCCAGGAAAACCGGGAATTGGGGAAGGCGGGGCCGGGAATTCCGGAGGCTGGGAAGGGCTGGGGGCTGATTTTTCCCGGGATTTTCCAGCGGCACGCTTCGTCCAGCGAGGAATTCTCGGATTTCAGCGACGACTCCGAGTTCAGCCCCGGGGAGAAGGGACACCGGAAATACCGGGAATACAGCCCAGTTTATCCTGTGAGTTTAACTGGGAATACTGGGAATAAATACCGGGAAATACCGGGAATACAGCCCAGTTTATCCTGTGAGTTTAACTGGGAATACTGGGAATAAATACCGGGAAATACCGGGAATACAGCCCAGTTTATCCCGTGAGTTCAACTGGGAATACTGGGAATTACTGGGAATAAATACCGGGAATTACTGGGAATAAATACCGGGAATACAGCCCAGTTTATCCCGTGAGTGAAACTGGGAATACTGGGAATAGAAACTGGGAATTACTGGCAATAAAAACTGGGAATTACTGGGAATAAATACCGGGAATGCAGCCCAGGTTATCCCGTGAGTTTAACTGGGAATACTGGGAATTACTGGGAATAAAAACTGGGAATTACTGGGAATAAATACCGGGAATACTGGGAATACAGCCCAGTTTATCCCGTGAGTTCAACTGGGAATACTGGGAATTACTGGGAATAAAAACTGGGAATACAGCCCAGCTTATCCCATGAGTTAAACTGGGAATACTGGGAATAAATACTGGGAATACAGCCCAGTTTATCCCGTGAGTTCAACTGGGAATACTGGGAATAAAAACTGGGAATAAATACTGGGAATACAGCCCAGCTTATCCCGTGAGTTAAACTGGGAATACTGGGAATAAATACTGGGAATACAGCCCAGTTTATCCCGTGAGTTCAACTGGGAATACTGGGAATAAAAACTGGGAATAAATACAGGGAAATACCGGGAATACAGCCCAGTTTATCCCGTGAGTTCAACTGGGAATACTGGGAATAGAAACTGGGAATTACTGGCAATAAAAACTGGGAATTACTGGGAATAAATACCGGGAATGCAGCCCAGTTTATCCCGTGAGTTTAACTGGGAATACTGGGAATTACTGGGAATAAAAACTGGGAAATACTGGGAATAAATACCGGGAATACCGGGAATACAGCCCAGTTTATCCCGTGAGTTAAACTGGGAATACTGGGAATTACTGGGAATAAAAACTGGGAATTACTGGGAATAAAACCCAGGAATTACTGGGAATAAATACCAGGAATACAGCCCAGCTTATCCCGTGAGTTCAACTGGGAATACTGGGAATTACTGGGAATAAATACCGGGAATACAGCCCAGTTTATCCTGTGAGTTTAACTGGGAATACTGGGAATTACTGGGAATAAATACTGGGAATCCAGCCCAGCTTATCCCGTGAGTTCAACTGGGAATACTGGGAATTACTGGGAATAAATACCGGGAATACAGCCCAGCTTATCCCGTGAGTTCAACTGGGAATTACTGGGAATTACTGGGAATAAATACAGGGAATTACCGTGAATACAGCCCAGTTTATCCCGTGAGTTCAACTGGGAATACTGGGAATTACTGGGAATAAAAACTGGGAATTACTGGGAATAAAACCCAGGAATTACTGGGAATAAATACCAGGAATACAGCCCAGTTTATCCCATGAGTTTAACTGGGAATACTGGGAATACTGGGAATAAAAACTGGGAATACAGCCCAGTTTATCCCGTGAGTTCAACTGGGAATACTGGGAATTACTGGGAATAAATACCGGGAATACAGCCCAGTTTATCCCGTGAGTTTAACTGGGAATACTGGGAATTACTGGGAATAAATACTGGGAATACAGCCCAGTTTATCCCGTGAGTGATACTGGGAATACTGGGAATTACTGGAAATAAAAACTGGGAATACAGCCCAGCTTATCCCGTGAGTTAAACTGGGAATACTGGGAATAAAAACTGGGAATTACTGGGAATACAGCCCAGTTTATCCCGTGAGTTAAACTGGGAATACTGAGAATAAAATCTGGGAATTACTGGGAATAACCAGGATTTGCTGGGAATCACTGGGAATAATTGGGAATACTGGAAATAACCGGGATTTCCGTGGAGTATTGGGAATAATTGGGATTTCCTGGGAATAACCGGGATCTCCTGGGAATCACTGGGATTTCCTGGGAATGCCGGGCTGTGCTGGGAGCGCGGTGCCAGATTCCATTGTCATTCCCGCTGTTGTCATTCCCATTGTCATTCCCACTGTCATTCCTATCGTTGTCATTCCCATTGTTGTCATTCCCATTGTTATCATTCCCATTGTCATTCCCATTGTCATTCCCATTGTCATTCCCATTGTCATTCCCGCTGTTCTCATTCCCATTATCATTCCCATTGTCATTCCCATTGTTGTCATTCCCATTGTTATCATTCCCATTGTCATTCCCATTGTCATTCCCATTGTTATCATTCCCATTGTTGTCATTCCCATTGTTGTCATTCCCATTGTCGTTCCCATTGTTGTCATTCCCATTGTTGTCATTCCCATTGTTGTCATTCCCATTGTCATTCCCGTTGTCATTCCCATTGTTGTCATTCCCATTGTTATCGTTCCCATTGTCATTCCCATTGTCATTCCCATTGTTGTCATTCCCATTGTCATTCCCATTGTCGTTCCCATTGTCATTCCCATTGTCATTCCCATTGTTGTCATTCCCATTGTCATTCCCATTGTTATCATTCCCATTGTTGTCATTCCCATTGTTATCATTCCCATTGTCATTCCCATTGTCATTCCCATTGTCATCATTCCCATTGTTGTCATTCCCATTGTTGTCATTCTCATTGTTGTCATTCCCATTGTTGTCATTCCCGTTGTTTTGTCATTCCCACTGTTGTTATTCCTGTTGTTTTGTCATTACGGCTGTTGTCATACCGGCTGTTGTCATTCCCACTGTTGTCATTCCCATTGTCATTCCCACTGTTGTCATTCCCACCTTTGTCATTCCCATTGTTGTCATTCCCACTGTTGTTATTCCCGTTGTTTTGTCATTCCGGCTGTTGTCATTCCCACTGTTGTCATTCCCATTGTCATTCCCACTGTTGTCATTCCCACCTTTGTCATTCCCAGCATTCCCAGGCTCCTCGGCAGAGCCGCTCCAGGCCGGATTCCCGCGGTTACGGCTTCGAGGATCCCGAGGCCTTCGGCCCCAACGAGGAGGAGGAGGAAGCCAAGGACGGCTACGGAGACTTCGGAGCGGAGCTGAGCCCCTTCCGGCGCGGCAGGGAGCACGGCCAGAGGGGCAGGGGTACGGAAAAACCGGGAATGAGAGGGAAAAACCGGGATAAAACGGGCAGGGAGCACGGCCAGAGGGGCAGGGGTACGGAAAAACCGGGATAAAACGGGGAAAAACGGGATAAAACAGGGAAAAATGGGATAAAACGGGCAGGGAGCACGGCCAGAGGGGCAGGGGTACGGAAAAACCGGGAATGAGAGGGAAAAACCGGGATAAAACGGGCAGGGGGTACGGAAAACCGGGAATAAACAGGGAAAAATGGGATAAAACGGGGAAAAATGGGATAAAACGGGCAGGGAGCACGGCCAGAGGGGCAGGGGTACGGAAAACCGGGAATAAACGGGAAAAACCGGGATAAAACGGGCAGGGAGCACGGCCAGAGGGGCAGGGGTACGGAAAAACCGGGAATAAACGGGAAAAACCGGGATAAAACGGGCAGGGAGCACGGCCAGAGGGGCAGGGGTACGGAAAAACTGGGATAAAACGGGAAAAACCGGGATAAAACGGGCAGGGAGCATGGCCAGAGGGGCAGGGGTACGGAAAAACCGGGAATGAGAGGGAAAATCTGGGAATAAACGGGGAAAAATGGGATAAAACGGGCAGGGAGCACGGCCAGAGGGGCAGGGGTACGGAAAACCGGGAATAAACAGGGAAAAATGGGATAAAACGGGGAAAAATGGGATAAAACGGGCAGGGAGCACGGCCAGAGGGGCAGGGGTACGGAAAACCGGGAATAAACGGGAAAAACCGGGATAAAACGGGCAGGGAGCACGGCCAGAGGGGCAGGGGTACGGAAAAACCGGGAATAAACGGGAAAAACCAGGAATAAACGGGAAAAATGGGATAAAACGGGCAGGGAGCACGGCCAGAGGGGCAGGGGTACGGAAAAACCGGGAATGAGAGGGAAAAACCGGGATAAAACGGGCAGGGGGTACGGAAAACCGGGAATAAACAGGGAAAAATGGGATAAAACGGGGAAAAATGGGATAAAACGGGCAGGGAGCACGGCCAGAGGGGCAGGGGTACGGAAAAACCGGGAATAAACGGGAAAAATGGGAAAAATGGGATAAAACGGGCAGGGAGCACGGCCAGAGGGGCAGGGGTACAGAAAAACCGGGAATGAGAGGGAAAATCTGGGATAAAACGGGGAAAAATGGGATAAAACGGGCAGGGAGCACGGCCAGAGGGGCAGGGGTACGGAAAAACCGGGAATGAGAGGGAAAAAACGGGATAAAACGGGGAAAAATGGGATAAAACAGGCAGGGAGCACGGCCAGAGGGGCAGGGGTACAGAAAACCGGGAATAAACAGGGAAAAAACGGGATAAAACGGGGAAAAATGGGATGAAACGGGCAGGGAGCACGGCCAGAGGGGCAGGGGTACGGAAAAACCGGGAATAAACGGGAAAAAACGGGATAAAACGGGCAGGGAGCACGGCCAGAGGGGCAGGGGTACGGAAAAACCGGGAATGAGAGGGAAAATCTGGGATAAAACGGGGAAAAATGGGATAAAACGGGCAGGGAGCACGGCCAGAGGGGCAGGGGTACGGAAAACCGGGAGTGAGAGAGAAAAATGGGGAAAAACGGGGAAAAAATGGGATAAAACGGGGGAAAAATGGGGAAAAAATGGGATAAATGGGGGAAAAAGGGATAAAACGGGCAGGGAGCATGGCCAGAGGGCCAGGGGTATGGGAAAAACCGGGAGTGAGACGGAAAAATGGGGAAAAATAGGGAAAAAATGGGATAAAATGGGGGGAAATGGGGGAAAAATGGGACAAAATGGGATAAAAAAGGGATAAAATGGAGATAAATGGGGGGAAAATGGGGATAAAACGGGCAGGGAGTACGGTCAGAGGGGCAGGGGTACGGGAAAACCGGGAATAAGCAGAAAAATGGGGAAAAAATGGGAGAAAATGGGGGAAAAATGAGAAAAAAATGGGATAAATGGGGGAAAATGGGGATAAACGGGGGGAAAACGGGCAGGGAGCACACACAGAGAGCCAGGGGTACGGGAAAACTGGGAAAAACTGGGAATGGACGGGGAAAAACGGGATAAATGGGGGAAAAATGGGGATAAAACGGGCAGGGAGCCCCCATTCCCGTTTCCCACTCTCCATTCCCAATTCCTGCCTCTCATTCCCGGTTTTCCTGCCTCTCATTCCCGGTTTTCCCATCTCTTATTCCCGATTTTCCGCAGGCCGGGGCCGGGCCCGTGGGTTCCGCGCTCGGGGCCGGGGTCGGGGCCGGGGGCTGGGCCGGGGCCGGGGCCGGGCCCGAAGCGACCCCGAGGATGAGGAGGAGCCCTTCGAGGAGGAGATGGAGGTGAGCGGAGATTCCGGGGGTTTCCCGGCATTCCTGAGGGGATCCTGGGCTTTTCCAGGGATTTCTGAGCGGATCCTGGGCCTTTCCAGGGATTCTGGGTCTTTCCAGGGATTCCTGAGGGGATCCTGGGCCTTTCCCGGGATTCTGGGCCTTTTCTGGGATTCCTGAGGGGATTCCTGAGGGGATTCTGGGCCTTTCCCGGGATTCTGGGTCTTTTCTGGGATTCCTGAGGGGATTCCTGAGGGGATTCCTGAGGGGATTCCTGAGGGGATTCTGGGCTTTTCCAGGGATTTCTGAGGGGATCCTGGGCCTTTCCAGGGATTCTGGGTCTTTCCAGGGATTCCTGAGGGGATCCTGGGCCTTTCCCAGGGTTTGAGGCCTTTCCAGGGATTCCTGAGGGGATTCTGAGGGGATCCTGGGCCTTTCCCGGGATTCTGGGTCTTTTCTGGGATTCCTGAGGGGATTCTGGGCCTTTCCTGGGATTCCTGAGGGGGTTCTGGGCCTTTCCAGGGATTCCTGAGGGGATTCCTGAGGTTTCCCGGGTTCCTGAGGGGAATCCAGGCCTTTCCCGGGATTCCTGAGGGGATCCTGGGCCTTTCCTGGGATTCTGGGCCTTTCCCGGGATTCCTGAGGGGATCCTGGGCCTTTCCCGGGATTCTGGGTCTTTTCTGGGATTCCTGAGGGGAATCTAGGCCTTTCCAGGGATTCCTGAGGGGATTCCTGAGGGGATCCTGGGCCTTTCTCAGGGTTTGGGGCCTTTCCTGGCATTCCTGAGGGAATCCTGAGGGGATTCTGGGCCTTTTCTGGGATTCCTGAGGGGTTCCTGAGGGGATTCTGGGCCTTTCCAGGGATTCCTGAGGGGATCCTGAGGGGATCCCGGGCCTTTCCCAGGATTCTGGGCCTTTTCTGGGATTCCTGAGGGGATTCCTGAGGGGATTCTGGGCCTTTCCAGGGATTCCTGAGGGAATTCCTGGTATTTCCTGGGATTCCTGAGGGGATTTGGGGCCTTTCCCAGGTTCCTGAGGGGATCCTGGGCCTTTCCTGGGATTCCTGAGGGGATTTTGGGCTTAGGGGGATTCCTGAGGGGATTCCTGAGGGGATTCTGGGTCTGAGGAGATTCCTGAGGGGATTCCAGGTCTGGGGGGATTCCTGATGGGATTTCTGAGGGGATTCCAGGCTTTTCCTGGGATTCCTGAGGGGATTCCGGGCCTGAGGAAATTCCTGAGGGGATTTCGGGCCTTTCCTGGGATTCTGTGCCTTTCCTGGGATTCCTGAGGGGATTCCTGAGGGGATTCCTGAGGGGATTTCGGGCCTTTCCCAGGATTCTGGGCCTTTCCCGGGGTTCCTGAGGGGATTCCGGCCCATCCCGGCTTCCACCCGACCCCATTCCCGCGTTATTCCCGTTTTTCCCAGTACTGTGATCCCGAGGAGCCGCTGGGCGACGACGACTTCGACGACTACGCCAAGGAATTGTCCCAGTACCGGCGCAGCAAGGAGAGGGGCCGGGGTGAGCCGGGAATTCCCGGGAATCCCAGCCCAAATCCCAGCCCAAATCCTGTCCCAAATCCTGTCCCAAATCCTGTCCCAAATCCCAGCCCAAATCCCCCACAAATCCTGTCCCAAATCCTGTCCCAAATCCTCATTCCAGGCCTGGAGAGGGGCCGGGGTGAGCCGGGAATTCCCATGAATCCCAAATCCTGTCCCAAATCCCTATTCCCAATTCCCAATCCCCAATTCCCAATTCCCATTCCCACCCCAATCCCCATTCCCAAATTCTCAATCCCAATTCCCACCCCAAATCCCAAATTCCCATTCCCAATCCCCATTCCCAATCCCAAATCCCAATCCCCATTCCCAATCTCCAATCCCCATTCCCAAATTCCCAATCCCCAAATTCCCAATCCCCATTCCCAAATCCCCAAATCCCCAATTCCCAATCCCCAAATCCCCAATTCCCAATCCCCAAATCCCCAATTCCCAATCCCCAAATCCCCAATCCCCAATTCCCAAATCCCCAATCCCCATTCCCAATCCCCAAATCCCCAATTCCCAATTCCCAATCCCCAAATCCCCATTCCCAATCCCCAAATCCCCAATTCCCAATCCCCAAATCCCCAAATTCCCAATCCCCAAATTCCCAATCCCCAAATCCCCAATTCCCCATTCCCAAATCCCCAAATCCCCAATCCCCAAATCCCCATTCCCAATCCCCAAATCCCCATTCCCAAATCCCCATTCCCAATCCCCAATCCCCATTCCCAATCCCCAAATCCCCAATTCCCAATCCCCAAATCCCCAATTCCCAATCCCCAAATCCCCAATTCCCAATCCCCAAATCCCCAATTCCCAATCCCCAAATCCCCAATCCCCATTCCCAATCCCCAAATCCCCAATTCCCAATTCCCAATCCCCAATCCCCAAATTCCCAATTCCCAATCCCCAAATCCCCAATCCCCAAATTCCCAATTCCCAATCCCCAAATCCCGATTCCCAATTCCCAATCCCCAAATCCCCAAATCCCCATTCCCAATCCCCGAATTCCCAATTCCCAATTCCCAAATCCCCAATCCCCATTCCCAAATTCCCAATTCCCAATTCCCAATCCCGGAATTCCCGGAATTCCCAGGGCTGAGCCGTGGCCGTGGCCGGGCTCCGCGGGGCCGGGGCAGCAAAGGGCCCGGCCGGGGCCGCGGGAGAGGCCGGAGCGGGATGGGAAAATCCGGGATCAACGACGACGACGACTTCTACGACGAGGACCTGGGGGTGAGCGGCTCCTCCCGCCCACAATTCCCAAAAAATTCCTCAGAAATTCCCCCAAAAAAATTCCCAAAAATCCCCCCAGTAATTTCCCGAAAATTCCCCAAAAATCCCCCCCCAAATTCCCAAAATTCCCCAGAAATTCCCCAAAAATTCCCCAAAAATTCCCCCCGAAAATTCCCCAAAAGTTCAAAAAAAATCCCCCCAAAATTGCCAAAAAGATTCCCAAAATTCAAAAAATTCCCCCCAAAAAATTCCCAGAATTCCCAAAAAATTCCCCCAAAATTGTCCCCAAAAATTCCCCAAAATTCCCCAAAAATTCCCAAAATTCCCCCCGAAAATTCCCCAAAAATTCAAAAAATTCCCCAAAAATTCTCCCAAAAATTCCTGAAAAATCCAAAAAGATTCACCAAAATTCCCCAAAATATCCCAAAATTTCCCAAAAATTCCCCCCAAAATTCCCCAGAAATTCCCAAAATTCCCCCCAAAAATTCCCAAAAAATTACCCCCAAAAATTCCCCAAAAATTCCCCCCAAAAAGTTACCAAATTTCCCAAAAAATTCCCCAAAAAATTCCCCAAAAATTCCCCAAAAATTGCCAAAAAATTCCCCAAAAGTTCCCCAAAATTCCCCCAAAAAATCCCAAAATTCCCCAAAAAATTCCAAAAAAATCCCCAAAATTCCTTCCCCGCCGTGCAGCTTTTTCCTGCTCCATAACACCAAATCCTGGAATTTTCCTCTTGGAACGCCCCAAATTCCCCTTTTTTTACCCCAAATTCCCAGGATTTTCATCTCAAGAAACCCCAAATCCCATTTTCCCCCCCAGTCCCCTTTTTCCTCCCAAAATTCCCAGAATTTTCCCCTTCAAACATCCCAAATCCCCTTTCTCCCCAAAAAATTCCCAAGATTTTCATCTTGAAACATCCCAAATTCCCCTTTTTCCACCCCAAATCCCCTTTTTCCCCTTAAAATTCCCAGGATTTTCCCCTTTAAACATCCCAAACCCCATTTCCCCCCAAAACTCCCGGAATTTTCCCCTTCCAACCCCCCAAAATCCCATTTTTCCCCCCCAAAATCCCATTTTCCCCCCCCAAAATCCCATTTTTCCCCCCAAAATCCCATTTTCCCCCCCAAAATCCCATTTCCCCCCCCAAAATCCCATTTCCCCCCCCCAAAATCCCATTTTTCCCCCCCAAAATCCCATTTTTCCCCCCCCAAATCCCATTTTCCCCCCCCAAAATCCCATTTTTCCCCCCAAAATCCCATTTTTCCCCCCAAAATCCCATTTCCCCCCCCCAAAATCCCATTTCCCCCCCCAAAATCCCATTTTTCCCCCCAAAATCCCATTTTCCCCCCCCAAAATCCCATTTTCCCCCCCAAAATCCCATTTTTCCCCTTCCAAACCCCAAAATCCTCCTCTCACACCCCCCCAGCCCCCCCCTGCACCGCCCATTTCCCATTTCCCGCCCTTCCCATCCCGAATTTCCGTGGGAATTCCGGAATTTTCCGGCTCTTTCCGGCAGGAGGGGGGCGGATACCGGCGTGGGGATCACGACAAGCTTCACCTGCCGGCCGACAAGAAGGGCAAGGTCATCTGCAAGTACTTCGTGGAGGGCAGGTGCACCTGGGTAAGGAATTCCAGAGGGAAAATTCCCGGAATTCCAGAGGGAAAATTCCCGGAATTCCGGCCGGGAACGGCGGCCCGGGCTTGGGGGAGGGGTGGGTCAGGTGTGTGCTGCTCAATTCCTGCATTTTTTCACCCAAATCCCGCTTTTTTTCACTCAATTCCTGCCTTTTTTCACCCAAATCCCGCTTTTTTTCACTCAATTTCTGCCTTTTTTAACCCAAATCCCACTTTTTTTCACCAAATTCCCACCTTTTTTCACGCAATTCCTGCCTTTTTCACCCCAATTCCTGCCTTTTTTACTCAATTTCTGCCTTTTTCATTCAATTTCTGCCTTTTTTCACCCAAATCCCGCTTTTTTTCACCCAATTCCTGCCTTTTTTACTCAATTTCTTCCTTTTTCACCCAATTTCTGCCTTTTTCACCCAATTCCTGCCTTTTTTACTCAATTTCTTCCTTTTTCACCCAATTTCTGCCTTTTTCACTCAATTTCTGCCTCTTTTAACCCAAATCCTACCTTTTTCACTCAATTTCTGCCTTTTTTCACCCAATTTCTGCCTTTTTTCACCCAAATCCTGCCTTTTTTCACCCAAGTTCTGCCTTTTTTTCACCCAATTCCTGCTTTTTTCACCCAATTCCTGCCTTTTTCCACCTAATTCCCGCTTTTTTACCCCAATTCCTGCCTTTTTTACCCAATTCCCACCTTTTTCACCCCAATTCCTGCCTTTTTCACTGAAATCCCGCCTTTTTTCACCCAATTCTTGACTGTTTTCACCCAAATCCCACCTGGAGTTCACCTTTGTCACCTGTGTCACACCTGGAGCACACCTGGATCCCGTTTTTCTTACCTGTGCCCTCTCACCTGTTCTGTGTCACGTGTTCTATGTCACGTGTTCAGTGTCACCTGTTCCCTGTCACCTGTTCTATATCACCTGTGTCCTTCACCTGTTCTGTGTCACCTGTTCCCTGTCACCTGTTCTGTGTCGCCTGTTCTGTGTCACCTGTTCTACGTCACCTGTTCCCTGTCACCTGTTCTGTGTCGCCTGTTCCCTGTCACCTGTTCTGTGTCACGTGTCCCCTCTCACCTGTTCTGTGTCACCTGTTCCCTGTCACCTGTTCTGTGTCACCTGTTCTGTGTCACCTGTTCTGTGTCACCTGTTCAGTGTCACCTGTGTCCCTCACCTGTTCTGTGTCACCTGTTCCCTGTCACCTGTTCTGTGTCACCTGTTCTGTGTCACCTGTTCTATGTCACCTGTTCTATGTCACCTGTGTCCCTCACCTGTTCTGTGTCACCTGTTCCCTGTCACCTGTTCTGTGTCACCTGTTCTGTGTCACCTGTTCTGTGTCACCTGTTCCCTGTCACCTGTTCCCTGTCACCTGTTCTATGTCACCTGTTCTGTGTCACCTGTTCTGTGTCACCTGTTCTGTGTCACCTGTTCTGTGTCACCTGTTCTGTGTCACGTGTCCCCTCTCACCTGTTCTGTGTCACCTGTTCCCTGTCACCTGTTCTGTGTCACCTGTTCTGTGTCACCTGTTCTGTGTCACCTGTTCCCTGTCACCTGTTCTGTGTCACCTGTTCCCTGTCACCTGTTCTATGTCACCTGTTCTGTGTCACCTGTTCTGTGTCACCTGTTCTGTGTCACCTGTTCTGTGTCACCTGTTTCATCTTCCCTCACCTGTCCCCTCTCACCTGTCCCCTCTCTCCTCTCACCTGTCCCAGCTGTTCCTGCTGTCTCACCTGTGTCTCACCTGTCACTTGTCTGTCACCTGTGTCTCACCTGTCTGTCACCTGTCACCTGTCTGTCACCTGTCACCTGTCTGTCACCTGTCACCTGTCTCTCACCTGTGTCTCACCTGTGCCTTATGTGTCTCTCCCGTCTCTCACCTGTCTGTCTCCCCCGTGTCCCCTGTGTCTCTCACCTGTCCCTCACCTGTTTCTCACTTGTCTCCCCTGTCTCTCCCCTGTGTCTCACCTGTCTCACCTGTCTCTCCCCTGTCTCTCCCCTGTCTCTCCCCTGTCTCTCCCCTGTCTCTCACCTGTCTCTCACCTGTTTCTCACCTGTCTCTCCCCTGTCTCTCATCTGTTTCTCACCTGTCTCTCCCCTGTCTCTCATCTGTTTCTCACCTGTCTCTCACCTGTCTCACCTGTCTCTCCCCTGTCTCTCACCTGTCTCTCCCCTGTCTCTCACCTGTCTCTCACCTGTCTCACCTGTCTCTCACCTGTCTCTCGCCTGTCTCTCCCCTGTCTCTCACCTGTCTCTCACCTGTCTCACCTGTCTCTCACCTGTCTCTCACCTGTCTCACCTGTCTCTCACCTGTCTCTCGCCTGTCTCTCGCCTGTCTCACCTGTCTCTCCTGTGTCTCACCTGTTTCTCACCTGTCTCTCACCTGTCTCTCCCCTGTCTCTCACCTGTCTCTCACCTGTCTCTCCCCTGTCTCTCACCTGTCTCTCACCTGTCTCTCACCTGTCTCACCTGTCTCTCACCTGTCTCTCACCTGTCTCTCCCCTGTCTCTCCCCTGTCTCTCACCTGTCTCTCCCCTGTCTCTCACCTGTCTCTCCCCTGTCTCTCACCTGTCTCACCTGTCTCTCCCCTGTCTCTCCCCTGTCTCTCCCCTGTCTCTCACCTGTCTCTCCCCTGTCTCTCCCCTGTCTCTCACCTGTCTCTCCCCTGTCTCTCACCTGTCTCTCCCCTGTCTCTCACCTGTCTCACCTGTCTCTCCCCTGTCTCTCCCCTGTCTCTCCCCTGTCTCTCACCTGTCTCTCACCTGTCTCTCCCCTGTCTCTCACCTGTCTCTCACCTGTCTCTCACCTGTGTCTCCCCTGTCTCTCACCTGTCTCCCCTGTCTCTCACCTGTCTCTCCCCTGTCTCTCACCTGTCTCTCCCCTGTCTCTCACCTGTCTCTCACCTGTCTCACCTGTCTCTCACCTGTCTCTCCCCTGTCTCTCCCCTGTCTCTCACCTGTCTCTCGCCTGTCTCTCCCCTGTCTCTCACCTGTCTCTCACCTGTCTCACCTGTCTCTCACCTGTCTCTCGCCTGTCTCTCGCCTGTCTCACCTGTCTCTCCTGTGTCTCACCTGTTTCTCACCTGTCTCTCACCTGTCTCTCCCCTGTCTCTCACCTGTCTCTCACCTGTCTCTCCCCTGTCTCTCACCTGTCTCTCACCTGTCTCTCACCTGTCTCACCTGTCTCTCACCTGTCTCTCACCTGTCTCTCCCCTGTCTCTCCCCTGTCTCTCACCTGTCTCTCCCCTGTCTCTCACCTGTCTCTCCCCTGTCTCTCACCTGTCTCACCTGTCTCTCCCCTGTCTCTCCCCTGTCTCTCACCTGTCTCTCCCCTGTCTCTCACCTGTCTCTCCCCTGTCTCTCACCTGTCTCTCACCTGTGTGTCTCTCACCTGTCTCTCACCTGTCTCACCTCTGTGTCTCACCTGTCTCTCCCCTGTCTGTGTCTCACCTGTCTGTCACCTGTCTCTCACTTGTCTGTCACTTGTCTGTCACCTGTTACCTGTCTGTCTCACCTGTCTCTCCCCTGTCCCTCACCTGTCCCTCACCTGTCTCTCCCCTGTCTCTCACCTGTCTCTCCCCTGTCTCTCCCCTGTCTCTCACCTGTCTCTCCCCTGTCTCTCCCCTGTCTCTCACCTGTCTCTCACCTGTCTCTCCCCTGTCCCTCACCTGTCTCTCACCTGTCTCTCCCCTGTCTCTCCCCTGTCTCTCACCTGTCTCTCACCTGTCTCTCACCTGTCTCTCCCCTGTCTCTCACCTGTCTCTCACCTGTCTCTCCCCTGTCTCTCACCTGTCTCTCACCTGTCTCTCGCCTGTCTCACCTCTGTGTCTCACCTGTCTCTCACCTGTCTGTGTCTCACCTGTCTGTCACCTGTCTCTCACTTGTCTGTCACTTGTCTGTCACCTGTTACCTGTCTGTCTCACCTGTCTCTCCCCTGTCCCTCACCTGTCCCTCACCTGTCTCTCACCTACCTGTGTCTCACCTGTCTCCCGTCTCTTCCCTGTTTCTCCCCTGTATCTCATTTGTCTCACTTGTTTCTCACCTGTTTCTCACCTGTCTCTCACCTGTCACCTGTCCCTTGTTTGTCTCTCCCCTGTCTCTCCCCTGTCTCTCACCTGTCTCTCACCTGTCTCTCACCTGTCTCTCACCTGTCTCTCACCTGTCTCTCCCCTGTCTCTCACCTGTCTCTCCCCTGTCTCTCACCTGTCTCTCACCTGTCTCTCACCTGTCTCCCCTGTCTCTCCCCTGTCTCCCGTTTCTCTCCTGTCTCTCTCCTGTCTCTCCCCTGTCTCTCACCTGTCTCTCACCTGTGTGTCTCACCTGTTTCTCACCTGTGTCTCTGCTGTCTCACCTGTGCAGGGCGATCACTGTAACTTCAGTCACGACATTGAGCTGCCCAAGAAGCGCGAGCTGTGCAAGTTCTACATCACAGGTTACTGCGCCCGCGCCGACAGCTGCCCCTACATGCACGATATCCTGCTAAACCTGGCTTAAACACACCTGAACACACCTGAAACACACCTGAAACCTCCCCAAAATCCACCCAAACCCACCTAAACCCAGCCTAAACCCACCTGAACCCGGCCTGAACCCTCCCCTGTACCCACCTGAACCCGACAGCTGCCCCTACATGCACGATATCCTGCTAAACCTGGCTTAAACACACCTGAAATACACCTGAATACACCTGAACACACCTGAAACACACCTGAACACACCTGAAACACACCTGAAACACACCTGAACCCACCCAAACCCAGCCTAAACCCACCTGAACCCGGCCTGAACCCTCCCCTGTACCCACCTGTACCCGACAGCTGCCCCTACATGCACGATATCCTGCTAAACCTGGCTTAAACCACCCAAAACTGCCCTAAAACCACCCAAAACTGCATTAAAACCACCCAAAACTGCCCCAAAACCACCCTAAAGCCACCCAAAACTGCCCTAAACCCACCCAAAACTGCCCTAAAACCACCCAAAACTGCCCTAAAACCACCCAAAACCACCCTAAAGCCACCCAAAACTGCCCTAAAACCGTCCTAAACCCACCCAAAACTGCCCTAAACCCACCCAAAACTGCCCTAAAACCACCCAAAACCACCCTAAAGCCACCCAAAACTGCCCTAAAACCGTCCTAAACCCACCCAAAACTGCCCTAAACCCACCCAAAACTGCCCTAAAACCACCCAAAACCATCCTAAAACTGCCCTAAACCCACCCAAAACTGCCCTAAACCCACCCAAAACTGCCCTAAAACCACCCAAAACTGCCCTAAAACCACCCAAAACTGCCCTAAAACCACCCAAAACCATCCTAAAACTGCCCTAAACCCACCCAAAACTGCCCTAAACCCACCCAAAACTGCCCTAAACCCACCCAAAACTGCCCTAAAACCACCCAAAACCATCCTAAAACTGCCCTAAACCCACCCAAAACTGCCCTAAACCCACCCAAAACTGCCCTAAAACCACCCAAAACTGCCCTAAAACCACCCAAAACTGCCCTAAAACCACCCAAAACCATCCTAAAACTGCCCTAAACCCACCCAAAACTGCCCTAAACCCACCCAAAACTGCCCTAAAACCACCCAAAACTGCCCTAAAACCACCCAAAACTGCCCTAAAACCACCCTGAGTTCAGCCTGGAATAGGATTTTGGGGTCCTGGGTTAGTCCTGGGTTATTCCCGAGTTTTTCCCAGGTCATTTCCCAGGTCATTTCCCAGGATATTCCTGAGTTTTTCCCGAGTTTTTCCCGGGTCATTTCCTGGGTTTTTCCCAGGTTTTTCCCAGGTCATTCTTTGATTATTCTCAGGTTATTCCCAGGTTTTTCCCGGGTCATTTCTGGGTCATTTCCAGGTTTTTCCCAGGTTATTCCCAAGGCTTTTCTCAGGTCTATTCCCAGGTTTTTCCTGGGTCATTTTGGGGTCATTTCCCGGGTTTGTCCCAGGTTTTTCCCAGGTCATTTTCAGGGTTTTTTCCCAGGTTCTTTCCGGGTCATTCTCGGATTATTTTCAGGTCATTCCCAGGTTTTTCCCAGGTTATTCCCAGGTCATTTTTCAGGCCAGTTCCAGGTTTTTCCCAGGTTATTCTCAGGTCATTTCTCAGGTTATTCCCAGGTTATTTCCTGGGTCATTCCCAGGTTTTTCCCAGGTAATTTCCCACGTTTTTCCCAAGTTTTTCCCAGGTCATTTCCAGGGTTTTTCCCAGGTTTTTTCCCGGGTCATTTCCTGGGTTTTTCCTGGGTCATTCCCGGGTCGTTTCCCGGGTTTTTCCCAGGTCATTTCCTGTGTTTTTCCCAGGTTATTTCCAGGTCATTTCTCAGGTCATTCCCAGATTATTTCCCAGGTTTTTCCCGGGTCATTCCCAGGTTATTTCCGGGATCATTCCCAAATTATTTCTGGGGTTATTCCTGGGTCATTTCCCAGGTTTTCCGTGGGTCATTCCCAGGTTTTTCCTGGGTCATTCCCGGGTCATTTCCTGGGTTTTTCCCAGGTTATTCCCAAGTTTTTCCCGGGTCATTTCCCAGGTTTTTCCCAGGTCATTTCCTGGATCATTTCCTGGGTTTTTCCCAGGTCATTTTCAGGGTTTTTTCCCAGGTTCTTTCCGGGTCATTCTGGGATTATTCTCAGGTTATTCCCAGGTTTTTCCCAGGTTATTCCCAGGTCATTTTTCAGGTCATTTCCCGGGTTTTTCCCGGGTCATTCCCGTGTTTTTCCCGGTTTTTTCCGTGTGTTTCCCTTGACATTCCCACGGGATTTCCCGTGCAAGCTGTTCCACACCACCGGGCTCTGCATCAACGGCGACGACTGCATGTTCTCCCACGCGCCCCTGACCGACGAGAGCCGGCAGCTGCTCGACAAGGTGACACCCCTGGGGACACCTGGGACACCTGGGGACACACCTGGGGACACCCAAAACACACCCAAAACACACCTGGGGACACCTGGGGACACCTGGGGACACCCAAAACACACCTGGGGACACCTGGGACACCCAAAACACACCTGGGGACACCTGGGACACCTGGGGACATCAAAACACAGCTGGGGACACCCAGAACACACCCAAAACACACCTGGGGACACCTGGGGACACCCAAAACACACCTGGGGACACCCAAAACACACCTGGGGACACCTGGGGACACCCAAAACACACCTGGGGACACCCAGAACACACCTGGGGACACCCAAAACACACCTGGGGACACCCAAAACACACCTGGGGACACCCCCGGGGACACCTGGGGACACCTGGGGATATGCAAAACACACCTGGGGACACCCAAAACACACCTGGGGACAGCTGGGAACACCCAAAACACACCTGGGGACAGCTGGGGATACGCAAAACACACCTGGGGACACCCAAAACACACCTGGGGACACCCAAAACACACCTGGGGACACCTGGGACACGTCCAGAACTCCGTCTAGAACCCAGTCTAGAACCGAGTCTAGAACCAAATCTAGAACAGTCTAGAACCGCTCTAGAACCGAGTCTAGAACCGAGTCTAGAACACTCTAGAACCGCTCTAGAACCTAGTCTGGAACACTCTAGAACCGAGTCTAGAACCGAGTCTAGAACACACCTGGAACACACCTGGGGACAGCTGGGGGTACCTGGGGACACCTGGGGGTACCTGGGGACATTTGGGCACAGATGAATCCCAATTCCCCCATCCTCATTCCCCCATTCCCAATGCCCAATTTTTCCCCAATTTTCCCCAATTTCCCCAATTTTCCCCAATTTTTCTCTATTTTTCTCTATTTCCTTCAATTCCCCCACATTCCCAATTCACAATTCCCCCCAGTTTTTCCCCAATTTCCCCCCAATTTTTCCCCAATTTTTCCCCAATTTTTCCCCAATTTTTCCCCAATTTTTCCCCAATTTTTCCCCAATTTCCCCCAATTTTTCCCCCAATTTCCCCCAATTTTTCCCCAATTTTCCCCAAATTTTCCCCAAATTTGCCCCAATTTTTTCCCATTTTTTCCCAATTTTTCCCCAATTTTTCCCCAATTTCCCCCCAATTTTCCCCCAATTCCCCCCAATTCCCCCATTCTAAATTTTCCCCAATTTTCCCAATTTCCCCCAATTTTCCCCCAATTCTCCCCATATTCCCAATTCCCAATTTTCCCCAATTTCCCCTCAATTTTCCCAATTCCCCCCGATTTCACCCTGTTTCTCCCCCAATTTCCCCCCAATTTTTCCCAATTCCCCCCGATTTCCCCCCAATTTTCCCCTAATTCCCTCCCAATTTTCCCAATTTTCCCCCAATTCCCCCCAATTTTTCCCAATTTTCCCAATTTCACCCCAATTTTTCCCAATTTTCCCAATTCCCCCGGATTTCACCCCGATTTTCCCCCATTTTTCCCAATCCCCTCGGATTTCACCCCGATTTCCCCCAATTTTTCCCAATTTTCCCAATCCCCCCTGATTTCACCCCGATTTCCCCCCAGTTTTTCCCAATCCCCCCTGATTTCCCCCCAATTTCCCCCCAATTTTCCCAATCCCCTGTGATTTCACCCCGATTTCCCCCAATTTTCCCAATTCCCCGTGATTTCACCCCGATTTCCCCCCAATTTTCCCAATCCCCCCTGATTTCACCCCAATTTTTCCCAATTTTTCCCAATTCCCCCTGATTTCACCCCGATTTCCCCCCGCAGATGCTGCAGGAGGACGCGGAGGCCGGGGCGGAGGACGAGAAGGAGCTGCAGGAGCTGAAGAAGCAGGGGATCGACCCCCTCCCCAAACCCCCCCCGGGCGTGGGGCTCCTCCCCACCCCCCCCCGGCCCCCCTCCCCCCCCCCCGCGGGGGCTGCCCCTCCCCCCGCCCCCCTGCCCTCCCCCCCTGCCCCTCCCCCCCGCCCCTGGAGCCCCCCGAGCCCCCCCTCCCCCCCCCCGCCCGACCCCTTCAAGAAGATTCCGTCGCTCTTCGAGATCGTGGTGAGGCCCACGGGGCAGCTGGCCGAGAAACTGGGGGTCAGGTGAGCAGGAAAAATCACCTGGGGACACCTGGGGACACCTGGGGACATCAAAATACACCTGGGGACACCTGGGGACACCTGGGGACACCTGGGGACACCTGGGGACACCCAAAACACACCTGGGGACACCAAAATACACCTGGGGACACCCAAAACACACCTGGGGACACCTGGGGACACCCAAAACACACCTGGGGACACCCAAAACACACCTGGGGACACCCAAAACACACCTGGGGACACCTGGGGACACCCAAAACACACCTGAGGGTGTCATGAGACTCACGGGGCAGCTGGCCGAGAAACTGGGGGTCAGGTGAGGAGAGGGAACACACCTGGGGACACCCAAAACACACCTGGGGACACCCAAAACACACCTGGGGACACCTGGACAGCACCTGGGGACACCCAAAACACACCTGGGGGACACCAAAATACACCTGGGGACATCTGGGGACACCCAGAACACACCTGGGGACACCTGGGGGTGTCATGAGACCCACGGGGCAGCTGGCCGAGAAACTGGGGGTCAGGTGAGGAGGAAAAATCACCTGGGGACACCTGGGGACACCTGGGGACATCAAAATACACCTGGGGACACCTGGGGACACCCAAAACACACCTGGGGACACCTGGACAGCACCTGGGGACACCCAAAACACACCTGGGGACACCAAAATACACCTGGGGACACCAAAACGCACCTGGGGACACCCAAAACACACCTGGGGACACCCAAAACACACCTGGGGACACCTGGGGACACCCAAAACACACCTGGGGACACCCAAAACACACCTGGGGACACCTGGGGGACAGGGAAACCCACCTGGGCACCTAAATTTCCTCTTCCCAATTCCCAAATTCTCCCAATCCCAATTCTCCTCTTCCCAATTCCCCAATTTTCCCCCTCTCCAATCCCAATTCTCCTTTTCCCAATTCCCGAATTTTCCCTCCAAATCCCAAATTCTCCCAATTCCCGAATTTCCCCAATTCCCAAATTCTCCCAATCCCAATTTTCCTTTTCCCAATTCCCGAATTTTTCCCCTCTCCAATCCCAATTCTCCTCTTCCCAATTCCCAAATTTTCCCAATTCCCCAATTTTCCCCCTCTCCAATCCCAAATCCCCCCTCTCAATTCCCAATTCCCCAATTTTCCCAATTCCCCAATTTTCCCCCTCTCCAATCCCAAATTCCCCTTCTCAATTCCCAATTCCCGAATTTTTCCCCTCTCCAATCCCAAATTCCCCTCTCTCTTCCCAATTCCCGAATTTCCCCAATCCCAAATTCTCCCAATCCCAATTCTCCTCTTCCCAATTTCCCAATTTTCCTTCCCAATCCCAAATTCTCCCAATCCCAAATTCCCCTTCTCAATTCCCAATTCCCCAATTTCCCCAATCCCAAATTCTCCCAATCCCAATTCTCCTCTTCCCAATTCCCAAATTTTCCCAATTCCCCAATTTTCCCCCTCTCCAATCCCAAATTCCCCTTCTCAATTCCGGAATTTTCCCCCTCTCCAATCCCAAATCCCCCCTCTCAATTCCCAATTCCCAAATTTTCCCAATTCCCCAATTTTTCCCGTTCCTCCTCTCTCTCTTTCCAGGCACCCGGGGCCTCCCCCCGGGCGTTTCCCGGCTCCGGGGGGTCCCCCCGGGCCGATCCCCCCGGATCTGGAGCCGGGGATGGGCCCCGGGATGGGCCCCGGGCCCCCCCTGCTGCCCTTCGAGGAGCCGCCCCTCCCCCACCCGGGAATGCTGCCCCTCCCCCACCCGGGATCCTCGGGATCCTCGGGATCGCCGGGATCGGCCGGAGCCCCCCTGCCCGGATCTTCCGGAGGCTTCTACGAGGGGTTCTACCCCCAGGAGGGGCTGGAGATGGAGCCCGGAGCCATGGGGGACACGGGTGAGACACCCCAAAAATATCCCAAAAATATCCCAAAAATATCCCAAAAGTATCCTGGGGAAATGGGGGGGAGAGACCCCGAAATCCTGGGGAATCACGGGGGGGACACGGGTGAGACACCCCAAAAATATCCCAAGAATATCCTGGGAAAATGGGGGGGAGAGACCCCAAAATCCTGGGAGAGAGGACCCCAAAATCCTGGGGAATCACGGGGGGGACACGGGTGAGACACCCCAAAAATATCCCAAAAATATCCCAAAAATATCCTGGGGGAGAGGACCCCGAAATCCTGGGAGAAAGAACCCCAAAAATCCTGGGAGAGATCCAAAATCCTGGGAAAATGGGGGGGGAGAGACCCCAAAATCCTGGGAGAGAGGACCCCAAAATCCTGGGGAATCACGGGGGGGACACGGGTGAGACACCCCAAAAATATCCCAAAAATATCCCAAAAATATCCTGGGGGAGAGGACCCCGAAATCCTGGGAGGGAACCCCAAAATCCTGGGGGAGAGGACCCCGAAATCCTGGGAGAAAGAACCCCAAAAATCCTGGGAGAGATCCAAAATCCTGGGAAAATGGGGTGGGAGAGACCCCAAAATCCTGGGGAATCACAGGGGGGACACGGGTGAGACACCCCAAAAATATCCCAAAAATATCCTGGGAGAAAGACCCCCAAAATCCTGGGAAAATGGTGGGGAGAGACCCCAAAATCCTGGGAGAAAGAACCCCAAAATCCTGGAAAAATGGGGGAGAGAGACCCCAAAATCCTGGGGAATCACAGGGGGACACGGGTGAGACACCCCAAAAATATCCTGGGGGAGAGGACCCCGAAATCCTGGGAGGGACCCCAAAATCCTGGGAGGGAACCCCGAAATCCTGGGAGAGAGGAACCCGAAATCCTGGGAGAAAGAACCCCAAAAATCCTGGGAGAGATCCAAAATCCTGGGAAAATGGGGGGGGAGAGACCCCAAATCCTGGGAGAGACCCCAAATCCTGGGAGAGACCCCAAAATCCTGGAAAAATGGGGGGGAGAGACCCAAAATCCTGGGAGAGAGGACCCCAAAAATTCTGGGAGAGACCCCAAAATCCTGGGAGAGGGGACCCCGAAATCCTGGGAGAAAGAACCCCAAAATCCTGGGAAAATGGGGTGGGAGAGACCCAAAATCCCAGGGAATCGGGGTGGGAGCCCCAAAATCCTGGGAAATCGGGGGTGGGAACCCCAAAATCCCAGGAAATCGAGGTGGGAGAACCCCAAAATCCTGGAAAATCGGGAGGAAGCCAGATTAGCCCCAAAATCCCGGGAAATCAGGGTGGGAGCCCCAAAATCCCAGGAAATTGGGGTGGGAGCCCGAAATCCCGGGAAAACAGGCTGGGAGAGCCCCAAAATCCCAGGAAATCGGGGTGGGAGCCCCAAAATCCCAGGAAATCGGGGTGGGAGCCCCAAATCCCAGGAAATCGGGGTGGGAGCCCCAAATCCCAGGAAATCGGGGAAGGAGAGCCCCAAAATCCCAGGAAATCGGGGTGGGAGCCCCAAATCCCAGGAAATCAGGGTGGGAGCCCCAAATCCTGGGAAATCGGGGGGAGAACCCCAAAATCCTGGGAAATTGAGGAGAGGAAGCCAGATAAGCCCCAAAATCCTGGGAAATCAGGGTGGGACAACCCCAAAATCCTGGGAAATCAGGGTGGGAGCCCCAAAATCCTGGGAAATCGGGGGTGGGAACCCCAAAATCCCAGGAAATCAGGGTGGGAGCCCCAAATCCCAGGAAATCAGGGGAGGATAACCCCAAAATCCTGGGAAATCGGGATGGGAGCCCCAAAATCCTGGGAAATCGGGGTGGGAGAACCCCAAAATCCTGGGAAATTGAGGAGAGGAAGCCAGATAAGCCCCAAAATCCCAGGAAATCAGGGGAGGAGAACCCCAAAATCCCAGGAAATCAGAGTGGGACAACCCCAAAATCCCGGGAAATTGGGGTGGGACAACCCCAAAATCCTGGGAAATCAGGGAAGGAGAACCCCAAAATCCCAGGAAATCAGAGTTTTTCACCCCATTCCCCCTCCCCATCCCAAAATCCCCACCCCAATCCCCCCCTGACCCCCAAATTCCCATTTTTCCCCCCCTGACCCCCAAATTCCCATTTTTTCCCCCCCCTAACCCCCAAATTCCCATTTTTTCCCCCCCTGACCCCCAAATTCCCATTTTTTTCCCCCCCTGACCCCCAAATTCCCATTTTTCCCCCCCAATTCCAGAGGATTACGGCTCCTACGAGGCGGCCGAGGGCCCGGGGGGGGATCCCCTGTTCCCGGAGGATTCCCTGGATCCCGAGGGCGCGGCGGGGATGGGAGGGATGATCCCGGAATTCCTGCCCTCGGCGCAGCGGGCGCTGTTCCTGCGCATCCGGCACAAGCAGCGGGCGCAGGACGAGCGCGGCCGGAGAGCGGCCGAGGGCGGCCGGAGCGACAGAGAGCACGAGGAGGGTGAGACGGGATGGGAAAGGGGTTCTGGTTCTGGGTCTGGTCCTGATCCTGGTCCTAATCCTGGTCCTGATCCTGATCCTGATCCCGATCCTGGTCCTAATCCTGGTCCTGGTCCTGGTTCTGGTTCTGGTCCTGATCCTGGTCCTAATCCCAATCCCAATCCTGGTCCTGGTTCTGATCCTGGTTCTGGTCCTGATCCTGATCCTGATCCTGATCCCAATCCTGGTCCTGATTCTGATCCCAATCCTGGTCCTAATCCTGGTCCTGGTCCTGGTCCTGGTCCTGGTCCTGGTTCTGATCCTGGTTCTGGTCCTGAGCCTGATCCCAATCCTGGTCCTGATTCTGGTCCTAATCCTGATCCGGATCCCAATCCTGGTCCTAATCCTGGTCCTGATTCTGATCCCAATCCTGGTCCTAATCCCAATCCCAATCCCAATCCTGGTCCTGATCCTGATCCCAGTCCTGGTCCTGATCCTGATCCTGATCCCAATCCTGGTCCTGATCCTGATCCGGATCCCAATCCTGGTCCTGATCCCAGTCCTGATCCTGATCCAAATCCTGGTTCTGGTTCTGATCCTGATCCTGATCCCAGTCCTGGTCCTGATCCTGATCCCAATCCTGGTCCTGATCTTGATCCCGATCCTGGTCCTGATCCTGGTCCTAATCCTGATCCTGATCCCAATCCTGGTCCTAATCCTGGTCCTGATCCTGATCCCAATCCTGGTCCTGGTTCTGATCCTGATCCTGATCCCAGTCCTGGTCCTGATCCTGATCCCAATCCTGGTCCTGGTTCTGGTTCTGGTCCTGATCCTGGTCCTAATCCCAATCCCAATCCCAATCCTGGTTCTGATCCTGGTCCTGGTCCTGGTCCTAATCCTGATCCTGATCCTGATCCTGGTCGTGGTCCTGGTCCTGGTTCTGGTTCTGGTTCTGGTCCTGGTCCTGGTTCTGGTTCTCGTCCTGGTCCTGGTCCTGGTTCTGGTTCTGGTCCTGGTCCTGGTCCTGGTTCTGGTCCTGGTCCTGATCCTGGTCCTGATCCTGGTCCTGGTCCTGGTTCTGGTTCTGATCCTGGGTCTGGTCCTGGTTCTGGTCCTAATCCTGATCCCAATTCTGGTCCTGGTTCTGTTCTGATCCTGATCCCAGTCCTGGTTCTGATCCTAATCCTGGTTCTGGTTTTGGTCCTGATCCTAATCCTGATCCTGGTCCCAGTCCTTCTCTTGGATTTCCTGGAAATTTCCAGGCTAAAACTCCCAATTTTTTTTCCCACCACCCCCAATGTTCCCTCCCCCATTCCCAAATCCCCCAAAACTTCCCGAATTTCCCCATTTTCCTGTTTTTTTCCCTCCTTTCCCAGGCGACCCCGGCAATTGGTCCTGATCCTGATCCTAGTCCTGATCCCAATCCTGATCCTGATCCTAATCCTGATCCCAATCCTGATCCTGATCCTAATCCTGATCCCAATCCTGGTTCTGGTTCTAATCCTGATCCTGATCCTGATCCTGATCCTGATCCCAATCCTGGTTCTGGTCCTGGTTCTGTTCTGATCCTGGTCATAATCCTGGTTCTGATTCTGGTCCTGATCCTAATCCTGATCCTGGTCCTGGTCCCAGTCCTGGTCCCAGTCCCAGTTCTGATCCTGATCCCAATCCTTCTCCAGGATTTTCTGAGAATTTTCGGGATAAAACTCCCAATTTATTTTACCACCCCCCCCAATGTTCCCTCCCCCATTCCCAAATCCCCAAATCCCCCAAAACTTCCCGAATTTCCCCATTTTCCTGTTTTTTTTCCCTCCTTTCTCAGGCGACCCCGGCAATTGGTCCTGATCCTGATCCTAATCCTGATCCCAATCCTGATCCTGATCCTAATCCTGATCCCAATCCTGGTTCTGGTTCTAATCCTGATCCCAATCCTGGTTCTGGTTCTGATCCTGATCCCAATCCTGATCCTAATCCTGATCCCAATCCTGGTTCTGGTTCTAATCCTGATCCCAATCCTGATCCTAATCCTGATCCCAATCCTGGTTCTGGTTCTAATCCTGATCCTGATCCTGATCCTAATCCTGATCCCAATCCTGGTTCTGGTTCTAATCCTGATCCCAATCCTGGTTCTGGTTCTAATCCTGATCCCAATCCTGGTTCTGGTTCTAATCCTGATCCCAATCCTGGTTCTGGTTCTAATCCTGATCCCAATCCTGGTTCTGGTTCTAATCCTGATCCCGATCCTGATCCTGATCCTGATCCTGATCCCAATCCTGGTTCTGGTCCTGGTTCTATTCTGATCCTGGTCATAATCCTGGTTCTGATTCTGGTCCTGATCCTAATCCTGATCCTGGTCCTGGTCCCAGTCCTGGTCCCAATCCCAGTTCTGATCCTGATCCCAATCCTTTTCCTGGATTTCCTGGAAATTTCCAAGCTAAAACTCCCAATTTTTTTTACCACCACCCCCAATGTTCCCACCCCCATTCCCAAACCCCCCAAAACTTCCCGAATTTCCCCATTTTCCTGTTTTTTCCCCTCCTTTCCCAGGCGACCCCGGCAATTGGTACTCGAGCGACGAAGACGACGGCGGCAGCAGCGTCACCTCCATCCTCAAATCCCTGCGCCAGCAGAGCTCCAACCGCTCCCAAAACCCCTCCGGAGACCCCCCCAGCGACCCCCGGCTCCAGAGACCCCCCCGTCCCTGCGACCCCCGGCTCCGGGACCCCCGGCTGGCCCGGAATTCCGAGCCTCCCCCTCCGGATCACCCCTCGGATCCTCGGCTGGCTCGGCACGGAGGAGCCGCTCTTCCTCCCCAAAAAGCGGCGGAGGATGAGGATGGCGAGCGGATCCTGCGGGATAAAGCCCTGAGCATCCCCCTGGAGGCCGTTCCCGGATATTCCCAGCGGGATCCGCGCTCGCAGCTCCAGCAGTTTTCCCACATCCGCAAGGACGTGGTGCTGATCCGGCCTCCCTTCGCTCGCTCCGTGCTCTGGAGCCCCGAGGATCTCATCCCGCTCCCCATTCCCAAGCAGGATCCCCTTCCTCTTCCTCCTCCTCTTCCTCCTCCTCCCGACCCGCGGATTCTCCGGCCGCCCTCGGACCCTCGGACGCCTCGCCCGGCTTCGTCCGAATCCTCGTCTTCATCATCCTCCTCCTCCTCATCCTCCTCATCCTCCTCGGCTCTTCCCGACTTCGAGCTCCTCTCCCGCATCCTCAAAAGCGTCGCGTCCTCCTCGCCCGGGGACAAACCCAGCGACCCCCGGGTGAGGAAAACCCCCAGCGACCCCCGGCTGCAGAAACCCTCGGAATGCGGCGATTCCCGGCTCCAGAAACCCTCGGAATGCGGCGATTCCCGGCTCCAGAAACCCTCGGAATGCGGCGATTCCCGGCTGGAATGCGGCGATTCCCGGCTGGAATCCGACCCCATCGCTCCCTACGACCCTCGGCTGAGCTGGGGAGGCGGCTCCGGCCCGAGCAGCGTCCTGAGCTCCATCAGCCTCTACGACCCTCGGACTTGCAGCTCATCCAAAGAACCCCAAAACGATGGGAATTCATCCCAAAAAAACCCCGGGGAGGGGGGGAAAAGATTCCCCAGGGATCCTCCCCCCTTCGTGCGGCGCTCGGCGCTGGAGCAGGCGGAGGAAAAAGCCGAGAGCTCGGACAGGTACAACAGCTACAACCGACCACGAGCAGCCAAAATTGGGGAGGGGGCTTTGGGGGTCCCCTCGGGGGCTTTGGGGGTCCCCTCGGGGGTCTCGGGGGTCCCCTCGGGGGTCTCGGGGGTCTCGGGGGTCTCGGGGGTCTCTCACAGCCCCCCCGTGTTTGGGGTGAGCCCAGGGAGGGAGGAGGACGGGGATAAATCGCTCAAGGATGTGTTCAAAGGGTTCGATCCAACGGCGTCGCCGTTCTGTCAGTGAGGATGAGGAGGGTGAGGGGGGGTTTGGGGAGGGGGGTTTGGGGTGGGGGGTGGGATTGGGTGGAAATTGGGTGGAATTGGGTTAAAATTTGGGTTAAATTTGGGTTAAATTTGGGTTAAATTTGGGTTAAATTGGGCTAAAATTGGATTAAAATTGGATTAAAGTTGGGTCAGAATTGGGTTAAAATTGGGTTAAAATTGGATTAAAGTTGGGTTGGAATTGGATCAAAATTAGGTCAGAATTGGGTCAAAATTGGATTAAAGTTGGGTTAAAATTGGGTTGGAATTGGGTCAGATTTGGGTTGAAATTGGGCTAAAATTGGGTTAAATTGGGATAAATTGGGTTAAAATTGGGTTAAAATGGGGTTAGAATTGGGTCAGAATTGGGTTTAAATTGGGTTAAAATTGGGTTGGAATTTGGTTTAAATTTGGGTTAAATTGGGTTAAATTGGGTTAAAGTGGGGTCAAAATTGGGTCAAAATTGGGTTAAAATTGGGTTAAATTTGGGTCAGAATTGGGTTAAAATTGGGTCAGAATGGGATTAAAGTTTGGTCAGAATTGGGTTAAAATTTGGTTTAAATTGGGTCAGAATTGGGTTAAAACTGGGTTAAATTTGGTTAAAATTGGGTTGGAATTGGGTTAAATTTGGGTTGGAATTGGGTTAAAATTGGGTGGAATTGGGTTAAAATTTGGGTTAAATTTGGGTTAAAGTGGGGTCAAAATTGGGTTAAAATTGGGTTAAATTTGGGTTAAAATTGGGTCAGAATTGGATTAAAGTTTGGTCAGAATTGGGTTGAAATTTGGTTTAAATTGGGTCAGAATTGGGTTAAAATTGGGTTAAATTTGGGTTGGAATTGGGTTAAAATTTGGGTTAAAATTGGGTTAAATTGGGTTAAAGTGGGGTCAAAATTGGGTTAAATTTGGGTTAAATTTGGGTTGGAATTGGGTTAAAGTGGGGTCAAAATTGTGTTAAAATTGGGTTAAATTTGGGTTGGAATTGGGTTAAAATTGGGTTGGAATTGGGTTAAAAAAGGGTTAAAATTGCATTTAAATTGGGTTAAATTTGGGTTAAAATTGGGTTAAAATTGGGTCAGAATTCGGTTAAAATTGGATTAAAGTTGGGTTAAAATTTGGTTGGAATTGGGTTGAATTTGGGTTAAATTGGGTTAAATTTGGTTTAAAATTGGGTCGGAATTGGGTCAGAATTGGGTTAAAATTGGGTTTAAATTGGGTTAAAATTGGATCAGAATTGGGTTAAAATTTGGTTTAAATTGGGGTGGAATTCAGTTAAAATTTGGTTTAATTTGGATTAAAATGTGGTTAAAATTGGGTCAGAATTGGGCTAAAATTGGGTTGAACTGGGTTAAAATTGGGTTAAAATTGGGTCAGATTTGGGTTGAAATTGGGTTGGAATTTGGTTAAAATTGGGTTAAAAATGGGTTTAAGTTGGGTTGGAATTGGGTTAAAATTTGGTTTAAATTGGGTTTAATTTGGGTTTAAATTGGGTTTAAATTGGGTTTGGGTGAAATGTGGGGTGGGGGAGTTAAATCAGCCCAAAATTCACCCAAAATCCACCCAAAATTCACCCAAATCCACCCAAATTCACCCAAATCCACCCAAATTCACCCAAATTCACTCAAATTCACCCAAAATTTGGTCAGGGCTGCTCAAATCCACTCAAAATCTGGGCTGGGTTCATTAAATCCACTCAAAATTTACCCAAAATCCCCCAAATCCACCCAAAACCCCCAAATCTGACCCAAAAATCCCAAAAAAACCCAAATTCGATCCCAAAAACCCCAAATTCGATCCGAAAAATCCCAAATTTGAGCCCAAAAATCCCAAATTTGACCCCAAAAATCCCAAATTTGAGCCCAAAAATCCCAAATCCGACCCCAAAAACCCCAAAAAAACCCAAATTTGAGCCTAAAAATCCCAAATTTGATCCCAAAAATCCCAAATCTGACCCCAAAAATCCCAAATCCAACCACAAAAATCCCAAATTTGATCCCAAAAATCCCAAATTTGATCCCAAAAATCCCCAAAAACCCCAAATTCAATCCCAAAAAAACCAAATTTGAGCCCAAAAATCCCAAAAAACCCCAAATTCAATCCCAAAAAAAACCAAATTTGATCCCAAAAATCCCAAATCCGACCCAAAAATCCCAAATTGGACCCCAAAAATCCCCAAAAACCCCAAATTCAATCCCAAAAAACCCAAATTTGATCCCAAAAATCCCAAATTTGATCCCAAAAATCCCCAAAAACCCCAAATTCAATCCCAAAAAACCCAAATTTGATCCCAAAAAAACCCAAATTCAACCCCAAAAAACCCAAATTTGATCCCAAAAATCCCAAATTTGATCCCAAAAATCCAAATTTGATCCCAAAAACCCCAAAACCCAAACCCAGATCCAACAAATTCATCCCCAAATATTCCAAAAAAACCCAAAAATCCCCAATTCCACCCCAAAGAATTCCCCAAAAAAATTCCCCAAAAATCCCTGGAATTTTCCAGAACCTCAGGATGGATTTGGGGGGAAATTTTGGGGGAATTCTTGGTTTTTTTTGGGTCTTTTTTCCATAAAAAATGTAAATAAATCCCAAATTCTCCCCAAATTCCCGAGGATTTTTCCCCCCTGTGGCGATTTGGGATCGAAATTCCCGTTTTTTCCCCCAAAAAAATCCCAATTTTAGGGAAAAAAATGAAATTTTGAGGTTTTTGAGCAGCAAAAAGCCCCAAAATTTGGGTTTTTTACCCCAAAATTCCGTTTTTTCCGATGGATTAAATCAGATTTTTTTGGGGATTTGAGGCTCTCGCTCCAATTTTTTTGTGGGAAACGGGAGGAAAATGGGAAAAAATGGGAAAAAATGGGAAAAAAAAGATAAAAAATGGGAAATAATGGATAAAAAATGGGAAAAATGGGGAAAAAAAAGGTGGGAAAAAATTAAAATGTGCAAAAAAATTCATTAAAATGAGGGAAAAAAGTGAAATTATGTCCAAAATTCCATCCAGAATTCCATAAAAAATGTTAAAAAAATCAAGAAACTGTAAAAAAATGGGGAAATAATTAAAATTCCCAAAATCATGGGAGAAAATTATCAAAATTCACCTAAAAATGGATAAAAATCGTGGAGAAAATGCCCAAAATTCCATTTAAAATCCAGGGAAAAATTAAAAATATCCCAAAATTCCCTTAAAAATCAAAAAAAAAGGGGGAAAAATGAAAATAAAGTGGAATAAAAATTAAAATGTGTCGAGAATGGGGAAAAAATGTGAAAAATTTAATTAAAATTTAATTAAAAATGGTTTAAAGTTAATTAGAATAATGAAATAAAAATTAAAATGGGACAAAAAATGAAAAATTTGGGTGAAAAATTCACAAAATCGTGGAAGGAATCGTCCAAAAATTCCGAAAAATTGTTGGGAAAAAAGGAGGAAATCCAAGGAAAAAATCGGGATTTTTCCACTCAAAAATCGGAATTTTTCCACCTAAAAATCGGGATTTTTCCACTCAAAAATCGGAATTTTTCCATCTAAAAATCAGGATTTTTCCAGTCAAAAATCAGGATTTTTCCACCTAAAAATTGGGATTTTTCCACCTAAAAATCGAAATTTTTCTACTCAAAAATCGGGAATTTTCCCACCCAAAAATCGAAATTTTTCTACTCAAAAATCGGGATTTTTCCATCTAAAAATCGGGATTTTCCTGCTCAAAAGTCGGGATTTTTCCACTCAAAAATCAGGATTTTCCCACCTAAAAATCGGGATTTTCCCACTTAAAAATCGGGATTTTTCCCACAAAAAAATTGGGATTTTCCCACCTAAAAATCAAAATTTTTCTACTCAAAAATCGGGAATTTTCCCACCCAATTTTCCCACCCAAAAATCGGGAATTTTCCCACCCAAAAATCAGGATTTTCCCACTTAAAAATCGGAATTTTTCCCACAAAAAAATCGGGATTTTTCCACCTAAAAATCGGGACTTTCCTGCTCAAAAATCGGGATTTTTCCACCTAAAAATCGAAATTTTTCTACTCAAAAATCGGGAATTTTCCCACCCAAAAATTGGGAATTTTCCCACCCAAAAATCGGGATTTTCCCACCCAAAAATCGGGATTTTTTCTGTTTTATTCCCATTTTTTTCCTTGGAATTTTGGGGAGGGGGAGGAAGGAAAAAAAAAAACCGGGAATTTTTTTGTTTCTTTGTTTGTTAAAGAATTTCTCGGGATCGGGAATTTTTTGTTATTTTGGTTTTTTTTTTGTTATTTTGAATTTTTTTGGGAATTTTTTGGGCCCCTCGGGGGACCCCGGGGGGGGGAGGGGCGGGGCTGATGTAATAAATATGTAAATATATGCAAATGAGCCGGGCTGGAGCTGAAATTTGGGGGGTCCTGGGGGGGTTTAAAGGATTTTGGGGGGTCTGGGGGGATTTGGGGGGTCCTGGGGGAGATTTTGGGGGTCCTGGGGGAATTTTGGGGGGGATTTGGGGGGTCCTGGGGGGATTTTTGGGGAGATTTGGGGGGGGTCCCTGGGGGATTTTTGGGGTCCCAGAGGAAATTTGGGGGGAATTTGGGGGGATTTTGGGGGGTCCTGGGGGATTTGGGGGTCCTGGGGGGATTTTGGGGGAAAATTTGGGGTCCTGGGGGGATTTTGGGGGAATTTTGGGGGGTCCCAGAGGAATTTGGGGGGTCCTGGAAGGATTTGGGGGATTTTGGGGGTCTTGGAGGGAATTTGGGGGGTCCTGGGGAATTTTGGGGGGTCCTGGGGGATTTTGGGGGAGATTTGGGGGGTCTTGGGGGGATTTGGGGGGTCCTGGAGGATTTGGGGGGAATTTGGGGGGTCCTGGGGGGATTTCGGGGGGAATTTGGGGGTCCTGGGGATTTTGGGGGAGTTTTGGGGGTCCTGGGGGATTTTGGGGGAAATTTGGGGGTCCCAGAGGGGATTTTGGGGGGTCCTGGGGGGATTTGGGGGGATTTTGGGGGGTCCTGGGGGGATTTTGGGGGAAATTTGGGGGTCCTGGGGGGATTTTGGGGGAAAATTTGGGGGGTCCTGGGGGAGATTTTGGGGGTCCTGGGGGAATTTTGGGGGGAATTTGGGGGGTCCCGGGGGGATTTTTGGGAAAATTTGGGGTCCCAGGGGGATTTTGGGGAGATTTGGGGGGTCCTGGGGGGATTTTGAGGGGTCTCAGATGAATTTTGGGGGGTCCCAGAGGGAATTTGGGGGGTCCTGGGGGGATTGGGGGGGGTTTTGGGGGGGAATTTTGGGGGGTCCCAGGGGGATTTCGGGGGGAGTTTTGGGGTCCCAGAGGGAATTTGGGGGTCCCGAAGTTGATTTTTTTTTTGCCCATTTTTCAGTTTTCTCCCCCCCAATTTTTTTCCGGGATCTCCCCCCAAATCCCCCCAAAAATCCCAAACCCCCCAAAAAAATCCCCAAAAATTCCCCAAATCCCCCAAAAAAAATCCCAAAATCCCCCCAAAAAAATCCCAAAATCCCCCAAAAAATCCCCAAAAAGTCCCAAAAATTCCCCCCAAAATCCCCCAAAAAATCCCCAAAAAAATCCCCCAAAATTCCCAAAATCCCCCCAAAAATCCCAAAATCCCCCCAAAAAATCCCTAAAAATTCCCCAAAAATCCCCAAAAATTCCCAAAAAAATCCCCCCAAAAAATCCAAAATCCCCCCAAAAAATCCCCAAAAAATCCCAAAATCCCCAAAATCCCCCCCAAAAAATCCCTAAAAATTCCAAAAAATCCCCCAAAAATCCCCAAAAATCCCAAAATCCCCCCCAAAAAATCCCTAAAAATTCCCAAAAAATCCCCCAAAAAATCCCAAAAAAATCCCCAAAAATCCCACAAAAAATCCCAAAAATTCCCAAAATCCCCCCAAAAATCCCCAAATCCCCAAAACCCCCCCAAAAAATCCGAAAAAAATCCCAAAATCCCCCAAATTTTTCTCTCTCCTCAGCGATTTTATTCCTTTTTGGGGTCGGTGGCAACAACGGGACCCCCCCAACCCCTCCCCTCCCCCACCCCTGGAGCCCCCTCCCCATTTTTTGGGGGGTGGGGGAGGGGTCAGGGGTGGGGGAGGGGTCAGGGTGGGGGAGGGGTCAGGGGTGGGGGAGGGGCCGGAGGGGCCCCTGCAGGAGCCGCTGCCTCGGGAGCCCCCGGAGCTGCTCCAGGAGCTGCGCCACGAATTCCTGCGGGAAATCCCTTAATTAACTCCTTAATTAACTCCTTAATTAACTCATTAATTAACTCATTAGGGGCTTCCCGAAATCCCCATCCCAAAATTCCCCGAAATTCCCACCCCAAAATTCCCAAAAAAATCAAATTCCCATCCCCAGAATTCCCCAAAATTCCCGAAAATTCCCGAAAATTCCCACCTCAAAACTCCCCAAAAATTGAACCCAAATTCCCACCCCCAAAATTCCCCCAAATTAAAATCCCACCCCCAAAATTCCCACCCGGAAATTCCCCAAAATTCCCAAAAAATGAAAATCCCATCCCCAAAATTCCCACCCCAAAATTCCCCAGAATTCCCAAAAATTCCCACCCCAAAATTCCCCAAAATTCCCAAAAATTCCCCAAAATTCCCACCCCGAAATTCCCCAAAATTCCCAAAAATTCCCCAAAATTCCCACCCCGAAATTCCCAAAAATTCCCCAAAATTCCCCAAAATTCCCCCAAATTCCTCAAAATTAAATTCCCATCCCCAGAATTCCCACCCGGAAATTCCCCAAAATTCCTTAATTAACCCTTTAATTAACCCGTTAATTGGCCCGTTAATTGGCCCGTTAATTAACTCATTAATTAACCCATTCATTAACCCGTTAATTGGCCCGTTAATTAACCCGTTAACCTGTTAATTAGCCCGTTAATTAACCCATTAATCCATTAATTAACTCGTTAATTAACCCATTAATTAACCCGTTAATTGGCCCGTTAATTAACCCGTTAATTGGCCCGTGAATTAACTCATTAATTAGCCCGTTAATTGGCCCGTTAATTAGCCCGTTAATTAACCCGTTAGTTAGCCCGTTAATTGACCCGTTAATTAACCCGTTAATTGGCCCGTTAATTAACCCATTAATTAACCCGTTAACCCGTTAATTAGCCCGTTAATTAACCCATTAATTAACCCGTTAATTAACCCATTAACCCGTTAATTAACTCGTTAATTAGCCAGTTAATTAACCCATTAACTAACCCATTAATTAAGCCGTTAATTAACCCATTAATTAACCCGTTAACCCGTTAATTAGCCCGTTAATTAACCCATTAATTAGCCCGTTAATTGGCCCGTTAATTGGCCCGTTAATTAACTCATTAATTAACCCTTTAATTGGCCCGTTAATTGAGCCGTTAATTAACCCGTTAATTAGCCCGTTAACCCGTTAATTAACCCATTAATTCTCCCGTTAATTAGCCCATTAATTAACCCATTAATTATGCCGTTAATTGGCCCCTCCCCGCCGCTCTGGGGGGGTGGGGGAGGGGCGGGAGGAGCCTCGAGCGCTCCCGGGATTTTTTCTCCTTTTAAAGCCCGGCCCGAGCCCGGGGTGGGGGAGGGGCGGGGGTGGGAGGGGTGGGGGAGGGGCGGGGATGGGAAACGGGCCCCTCCCCCACCCGCTTTGCCCCTCCCCCACCCCATTTACTCCCCCAAATTTGCCCCTCCCCCCCCAATTTATCCCCCAATTTCCCCTCCCCCACCCGCTTTGCCCCTCCCCCCTCGATTTACCCCCCAAATTTGCCCCTCCCCCCATTTTACCCCTCCCCCCTCGATTCATCCCCTCCCCCACCCGAGTTGCCCCTCCCCCCCAATTTATTTTCCCCAATTTTGCCCCTCCCACACCCAAATTGCCCCTCCCCCACTCGATTTATCCCCCCAAATTTGCCCCTCCCCCCATTTCACCCCCCAAATTTACCCCAATTTTCCCCTCCCCCACCCCAAATTTTCCCCTCCCCCAATCCCCCCCAAATTTTCCCTCCCCCCCCGAATTTACCCCAAAATTTACCCAAATTTTCCCCTCCCCCACCCAAATTTTCCCCTCCCCCACCCAAATTTTCCCCTCCCCCAATTTATTCCCCCAAATTTACCCCCTCCCCCATTCTACCCCCCCAATTTTACCCCAATTTTCCCCTCCCCCACCCCAAATTTTCCCCTCCCCCCCATTTTTCCCCTCCCCCCAATTTTCCCCTCCCCCACCCCAAATTTTCCCCCTCCCCCCCATTTTTCCCCTCCCCCCCTCGATTTCCCCCCCTCCCCAAATTTTCCCCTCCCCCACCCCAATTTTCCCCTCCCCCAATTCCCCCCCAAATTTCCCCTCCCCCCCAAAATTTACCCAAATTTTCCCCTCCCCCACCCCAATTTTCCCCTCCCCCCCCAATTTTCCCCTCCCCCTCCCCAAATTTTCCCCTCCCCCAATTCCCCCCCAAATTTTCCCCTCCCCCCCCGAATTTACCCCAAAATTTACCCAAATTTTCCCCTCCCCCACCCAAATTTTCCCCTCCCCCCCAATTTATCCCCCCAAATTTTCCCCCTCCCCCCCAATTTATCCCCCCAAATTTACCCCTCCCCCAAATTTACCCCCCAAATTTACCCCAATTTTCCCTTCCCCCACCCCAAATTTACCCCTCCCCCCATTTTGCCCCCCCAAATTTACCCCAAATTTTCCCCTCCCCCACCCCAAATATTCCCCTCCCCCCCATTTTCCCCTCCCCCCATTTTTCCCCTCCCCCACCCCAATTTTCCCCTCCCCACCTCAATTTTCCCCTCCCCCAATCCCCCCCCGAATTTGCCCCTCCCCCCCTCGATTTACCCCCCCAAATTTACCCCAATTTTCCCCTCCCCCACCCCAATTTTCCCCTCCCCCCACCCCAATTTCCCGTCCCCCCCAATTTTCCCCTCCCCCACCCCAATTTTCCCCTCCCCCACCCAAATTTTCCCCTCCCCCACCCAAATTTTCCCCTCCCCCCCAATTTATCCCCCCAAATTTACCCCTCCCCCCAAATTTACCCCCAATTTTCCCTCCCCCACCCCAAATTTTCCCCTCCCCCCCCCATTTTTCCCCTCCCCCCTCACCCGGGTGTCGGCGGCGCAGGAGCTGAGCATGCTCTGGGTGGGGGAGGGGTTGATTTAGGGGGGGGGGGCGGGGTCACCTTGGTGGGTTTCCCCTCCCCCACCCCCCCAAAAAATTCCCACCTCAAAATTCCCTGAAATTCCCGAAAATTCCCCAAAATTCCAAAAAATTCCCCCAAATTAAATTCCCATCCCCAAAATTCCCACCCCCAAATTCCCCAGAATTCCCCAAAATTCCCATCCCCAAAATTCCTCAAAATTCCCCAAAATTCCCTGAAATTCCCCAAAATTCCCATCCCAAAATTCCCAACCCAAAATCCCCCTAAAATTCCTCAAATTCCCACCCCAAAATTCCCAAAAATTAACCCAAATTCCCACCCCAAAATTCAAAAAAATCCCCAAAATTCCCCCCCCAAAATCCCCTAAAATTCCCATCCCAAAATCCCTTAAAATTCCCCAAAGTTCCCCAAAATTCCCACCCCAAAATTCCCAAAAATAACCCAAATTCCCATCCCAAAATCCCCTAAAATCCCCCCCAAAATTCCACCCCAAAATCCCCTAAAATCCCCCAAAATTCCCATCCCAAAATCCCCTAAAATCCCCCCAAAATTCTCATCCCAAAATCCCCAAAATTCCCCCAAATTCCCATCCCAAAATCCCCTAAAATTCCCCAAAAATTCCCCCCAAAAATCCCCTAAAATTCCCCAAAATTCCCATTCCAAAATCCCCTAAAATCCCCCAAAATTCTCATCCCAAACTCCCCAAAATTCCCCAAATTCCCATCCCAAAATCCCCTAAAATCCCTGAAATTCCCCAAAATTCCCACCCCAAAATCCCCTAAAATTCCCCAAAATTCCATCCCAAAATCCCCTAAAATCCCCAAAAATCCCCCCCAAAACCCCCTAAAATTCCCATCCCAAAATCCCCTAAAATTCCAAAAAATTCCCCCCAAAATCCCCTAAAATTCCCCAAAATTCCCACCCCCAAAATCCCCAAAGTTCCCACCCCAAAATCCCCTAAAATCCCCAAAATTCCCGCCCCAAAATTCCCAAAAATTCCCAAAATTCCCACCCCAAAATCCCCTAAAATTCCCCCAAAAATTCCCCCCAAAATCCCCTAAAATCCCTAAAATTCCCCAAAATTCCCATCCCAAAATCCCCCCAAAATCCCCAAAATTCCCATCCCAAAATCCCCTAAAATTCCCCAAAAATTCCCCCCCCAAAAATCCCCTAAAATTCCCCAAAAATTCCCCCCAAAAATCCCCTAAAATTCCCATCCCAAAATCCCCTAAAATTCCCATCCCCAAATCCCCTAAAATTCCCCAAAAATTCCCCCCAAAATCCCCTAAAATTCCCATCCCAAAATCCCCTAAAATCCCCCAAAATTCCCATCCCCAAATCCCCTAAAATTCCCCAAAATTCCCCCCCAAAATCCCCTAAAATTCCCCAAAAATTCCCCCCAAAAATCCCTAAAATCCCCAAAATCCCCCCCCCAAATTCCCCTAAAATCCCCCAAAATCCCACCCAAAACCCCCTAAAATTCCCCAAAAATTCCCCCCCAAAAATCCCCTAAAATTCCCTAAAATTCCCCAAAATTCCCATCCCAAAATCCCCTAAAATTCCCCAAAAATTCCCCCCCCAAAATCCCCTAAAATCCCTAAAATTCCCCCAAAATCCCATCCCCAAAATCCCCTAAAAACCCCCCAAATTCTCACCCAAAATCCCCCAAAATCCCCCAAATTCCCAACCCAAAATCCCCTAAAATTCCCCAAAAATTCCCCCCAAAAATCCCCTAAAATTCCCCAAAATTCCCATTCCAAAATCCCCTAAAATCCCCCCAAAATTCTCATCCCAAACTCCCCAAAATTCCCCAAAATCCCATCCCAAAATCCCCTAAAATTCCCTGAAATTCCCCAAAATTCCCACCCCAAAATCCCCTAAAATTCCCCAAAATTCCCATCCCAAAATCCCCTAAAATTCCCCAAAAATTCCCCCCAAAATCCCCTAAAATTCCCATCCCAAAATCCCCTAAAATTCCAAAAAATTCCCCCCAAAATCCCCTAAAATTCCCCAAAAATTCCCCCCAAAATCCCCTAAAATTCCCCAAAATTCCCCATCCCAAAATCCCCTAAAATTCCCCAAAATCCCATCCCAAAATCCCCTAAAAATCCCCAAAATTCCCATCCCCAAATCCCCTAAAATTCCCCAAAAATCCCATCCCAAAATCCCCTAAAATTCCCCAAAAATTACCCCCAAAATCCCCTAAAATTCCCCAAAAATTCCCCCCAAAAATCCCCTAAAATTCCCCAAATCCCCTAAAATTCCCCAAAAATTCCCCCCCAAATTCCCTAAAATTCCCCAAAATTCCCATCCCAAAATCCCCCAAAATTCCCCAAAATCCCATCCCAAAATCCCCTAAAATTCCCCAAAAATTCCCCCCCCAAAAATCCCCTAAAATTCCCCAAAAATTCCCCCCAAAAATCCCCTAAAATTCCCATCCCAAAATCCCCTAAAATTCCCATCCCCAAATCCCCTAAAATTCCCCAAAAATTCCCCCCAAAATCCCCTAAAATTCCCATCCCAAAATCCCCTAAAATCCCCCAAAATTCCCATCCCAAATCCCCTAAAATTCCCCAAAATTCCCCCCCAAAATCCCCTAAAATTCCCCAAAAATTCCCCCCAAAAATCCCCTAAAATTCCCCAAAATTCCCCCCCCCAAATTCCCCTAAAATTCCCCAAAATTCCCATCCCAAAATCCCCTAAAATTCCCCAAAAATTCCCCCCAAAAATCCCCTAAAATTCCCTAAAATTCCCCAAAATTCCCATCCCAAAATCCCCTAAAATTCCCCAAAAATTCCCCCCCAAAATCCCCTAAAATTCCCTAAAATTCCCCAAAATTCCCATCCCAAAATCCCCTAAAATCCCCCAAAATTCTCATCCCAAAATCCCCAAAATTCCCCAAATTCCCATCCCAAAATCCCCTAAAATTCCCCAAAAATTCCCCCCAAAAATCCCCTAAAATTCCCCAAAATTCCCATTCCAAAATCCCCTAAAATCCCCCAAAATTCTCATCCCAAACTCCCCAAAATTCCCCAAAATTCCCATCCCAAAATCCCCTAAAATTCCCTGAAATTCCCCAAAATTCCCACCCCAAAATCCCCTAAAATTCCCCAAAATTCCCATCCCAAAATCCCCTAAAATTCCCCAAAAATTCCCCCCAAAATCCCCTAAAATTCCCATCCCAAAATCCCCTAAAATTCCAAAAAATTCCCCCCAAAATCCCCTAAAATTCCCCAAAAATTCCCCCCAAAATCCCCTAAAATTCCCCAAAATTCCCATCCCAAAATCCCCTAAAATTCCCCAAAATTCCCATCCCAAAATCCCCTAAAAATCCCCAAAATTCCCATCCCCAAATCCCCTAAAATTCCCCAAAAATCCCATCCCAAAATCCCCTAAAATTCCCCAAAAATTACCCCCAAAATCCCCTAAAATTCCCCAAAAATTCCCCCCAAAAATCCCCTAAAATTCCCCAAATCCCCTAAAATTCCCCAAAAATTCCCCCCCAAATTCCCTAAAATTCCCCAAAATTCCCCAAAATTCCCATCCCAAAATCCCCTAAAATTCCCCAAAAATTCCCCCCCAAAATCCCCTAAAATTCCCCAAAAATTCCCCCCAAAAATCCCCTAAAATTCCCCAAAATTCCCATCCCAAAATCCCCTAAAATTCCCCAAAAGTTCCCCCCAAAAATCCCCTAAAATTCCCTAAAATTCCCCCCCAAATCCCCTAAAATCCCCCAAAAATCCCACCCCAAAATCCCCTAAAATTCCCCAAAAATTCCCCCCAAAAATCCCCTAAAATTCCCTAAAATTCCCCAAAATTCCCATCCCAAAATCCCCTAAAATTCCCCAAAAATTCCCCCCCAAAATCCCCTAAAATTGCCCAAAAATTCCCCCCAAAAATCCCCTAAAATTCCCCAAAATTCCCATCCCAAAATCCCCTAAAATTCCCCGGAATTCCGGAATTCCCACCTGGATTTTCCGGGCTCGCTCCTCGTCCGTGTCGAGCTCCAGGAGTTCATCGATGTTCAGCTCCTCCGGCATCTCCTGCTCCTGGGGAGGGGCCCGGGGGGGTTTGGGGACCCCCAAAAATGGCTCAAAACCCCCAAAAATGGACCCAAAACCCCCAAAATGGCCCAAAAATGGCCCCAAAACCCCCAAAAATGGCCCCAAAACCCCCAAAATGGACCCAAAACCCCCAAAAATGGACCCAAAACCCCCAAAAATGGCCCCAAAACCCCCGAAATGGACCCAAAACCCCCAAAATGGCTCCAAACCTCCAAAAATGTCCCAAAACCCCCAAAAATGTCCCCAAAACCCCAAAAAATGTCCCCAAAACCCCCAAAAATGGCCCCAAAACCCCCAAAAATGGACCCAAAACCCCCAAAAATGGCCCCAAAAACCCCAAAAATGGCCCCAAAACCCCAAAAAATGTCCCCAAACCCCAAAAAATGGCCCCAAATCCCCCCGAAATGGCCCCAAAACCCCCTGAAATGTCCCAAAACCCCCAAAAATGGCCCCAAAACCCCAAAAATGGCTCCAAACCCCCAAAAATGGCTCCAAACCCCAAAAATGGCCCCAAAAACCCCAAAAATGGTCCCAAACCTTCCCAAAATGTCCCCAAAATGTCCCAAAATGTCCCCAAAACCCCTCAAAATGTCCCCAAACCTCCCCCGAAATGGCCCCAAACCCCAAAAAATGTCCCCAAAACTCCCTCGGGTGTCCCCAAACCCTCCCAAAATGTCCCCAAACCCCCAAAAATGGCCCCAAACTTCCCCTGAAATGTCCCAAAATGTCCCAAAACCCTCCCAAAAATGTCCAAATTCCCCCCGAAATGTCCCAAAATGTCCCCAAATCCCCCCGGAATGTCCCAAACCCCCCTGAAATGTCCCAAAACTTCCCCAAATGTCCCCAAAACCTCCCGGAATGTCCCAAACGCCCCCAGAATGTCCCAAACCCCCCCGAAATGTCCCCAAAATGTCCCAAAACCTCCCCAAATGTCCCAACCTCCCCCCAAAATGTTCCAAACCCTCCCGAAATGTCCCCAAAATGTCCCCAAAATGTCCCTAAAACCCCCTCGAGTGTCCCAAACCCTCCCGAAATGTCCCCAAATGTCCCCAAAACCCCTCCGAGTGTCCCCAAAATGTCCCAAAACCCCCCCAAATGTCCCAAACCCCCCCAGAATGTCCCAAAATGTCCCCAAATCCCCCCGGATGTCCCCAAAACCCCCCGAAATGTCCCCAAATGTCCCCAAAACCCCCCGAAATGTCCCCAAATGTCCCCAAATCCCCCCGAAATGTCCCCAAACTCCCCCAAAATGTCCCCAAATGTCCCAAAACCTCCCCAAAATGTCCAAATTCCCTCCCAAAATGTCCCCAAAATGTCCCCAAATGTCCCCAAAATGTCCCAAAATGTCCCAAAATGTCCCAAAATGTCCCAAAATGTCCCCAAACCCCCCCGGAATGTCCCCTCCCCCCCCCCCGTGCCCGGTTCCCGCGGAACATCCGCCCCTCCCCCCGCTCCAGCCGCCCGTTCCCACGGTGGGGGGAGGGGGAGATCCGGTCCGGGACCCCCCGGGACCGGCACCGGCACCGGCACCGGGACCGGGACCTGGCACATTCCCGGTCCATTCCCGGTCCTGATCCCGGTCCCGGTTCCGTTCTTAGCCCCATTCCCGGTCCCATTCCCGGTCCAGTTCCCGTTTATTGTCCCCGGTCCCGGTTCCATTCCCGGTCCTGATCCCGGTCCCGGTCCCGGTTCCGTTCTCAGCCCCATTCCCGATCCTTCTCCCGGTCCCGGTCCCGTTTATTTTCCCCGGTCCCGTTCCCGGTCCCGGTTCCGTTTATTTTCCCCGGTCCCGGTCCCAGGTCCATTCCCGGTTCCGATCTCGGTCCCGGTTCAGTTCCCGGTCCCGGTCCCGGTTCCGTTCTCAGCCCCATTCCCGATGCTTCTCCCGGTCCAGTTCCCGTTTATTGTCCCCGGTCCCGGTCCCGTTCCCAGGTCCATTCCCGGTCCCGTTCCCGGTCCAGTTCCCGTTTATTGTCCCCGGTCCCGGTCCCGTTCTCTGGTCCATTCCCGGTCCCATTCCCGGTTCAGTTCCCGTTTATTTTCCCCGGTCCCAGTCCCAGGTCCATTCCCGGTTCCGATCCCGGTACCGGTCCTTTTCCCGGTCCCTGCTCCATCTCCCGGTCCCGGTTCCATTCCCGTTTATTGTCCCCGGTCCCGGTCCCGTTCCCAGGTCCATTCCCGGTACCGGTCCCGGTCCCGGTCCAGTTCCCGTTTATTTTCCCCGGTCCCGTTCCCAGGTCCATTCCCGGTTCCGATCCCGGTCCCGGTCCAGTTCCCGTTTATTTTCCCCGGTCCCGTTCCCAGGTCCATTCCCGGTCCCTTTTGGAGCCCGATCCCGGTTCCGATCCCGGTTCCGGTCCCGGTCCTGCTCCCTGCTCCATCTCCCGGTCCTGATCCCGGTTCATTCCCCAGTCCCGATCCCGGTACCGGTCCCGGTCCCCGCTCCATCTCCCGGTCCTGATCCTGCTCCCTGCTCCATTCCCGGTCCCTTTTGGAGCCCGGTCCCAGTTCCGATCCCGATCCCGGTCCCGGTCCATTCCCCAGTCCCGGTCCCGGTCCTGCTCCCTGCTCCATTTCCCGCTCCCCAGTCCCGATCCTGATCCCGATCCCGGTACCGGTCCCGGTCCCCGCTCCATCTCCCGCTCCCGGTCCTGCTCCCTGCTCTATTTCCCGATCCTGATCCCGGTCCCGGTCCCGGCTCCATCTCCCGGTCCTGATCCCGGTCCATTCCCCAGTCCTGGTCCCGGTCCTGATCCCGGTCCCGGTTCCGGTCCTCGCTCCATCTCCTGGTCCTTTCCCACTCCCCAGTCCCGTTCCTGGTTTAACTCCCGGTCCATTTCTCAGTCCCGGTCCCGGTCCCGATCCCGGTCCCGGTCCTGGTCCCGATCCCGATTCCGGTCCCGATCCCGGTCCCGGTCCTCCTCCCTGCTCCTGCTCCCGGTCCTGCTCCCGGTCCTGGTCCCGGCTCCATCTCCCGGTCCTTTCCCTCTCCCCAGTCCCGTTCCTGGTTTAATTCCTGGTCCATTCCTCGGTCCCGATCCCGGTCCCGGTCCCGGTCCTGCTCCCGGTCCCGGCTCCATCTCCCGGTCCTTTCCCTCTCCCCAGTCCCGTTCCTGGTTTAATCCCCGCTCCATTTCCTGCTCCCGGTTCAGTTCCCGGTCCCGATCCCGGTCCCTGCTCCATCTCCCGGTCCTGATCCCGGTCCCGGCTCCATCTCCCGGTCCTGATCCCGGTCCATTCCCCAGTCCCGGTCCCGGTCCCGGTCCCGGCTCCATCTCCCGGTCCTGATCCCGGTCCATTCCCCAGTCCCGCTGCCGGTCCTGATCCCGTTCCTGATCCCGCTCCCGGTCCCGGCTCCATCTCCCGGTCCTTTCCCGCTCCCCAGTCCCGTTCCTGATTTAATTCCCGCTCCATTTCCCGCTCCCGGTTCAGTTCCCGGTCCCGGTCCCAGTTCAGTTCCCGGTCCCAGTTCAGTTCCCGGTCCCGTTCCCTGTTCCCGTTCCCCGGTCCCGGTCCATTTCCCGGTCCCGGTGCCCATCCCCGTTCCCGGTGCCCCACCCCGGTACAGCTTCCCGAGTCTCCATCCCGCTCCCGGCTCCCCAATCCCGGTCCATCCCCGGTTCCGGTCCATGCCCCGTTCCCCTGCCCGGTTCCGGTCCATGCCCCGTTCCCCTGCCCGGTTCTGGTTCCCGGTCCCGGGACCGGGACCGGTTCTGGTTCGTTACCCGTCCCCGGTAGAGCTCCCTGATCCTCCCGTCCATCCCCTGCTCAGTGCCGGTCCCAGTTCCCGTTCCCAGTGCCCCAATCCCGGTTCCCGCTCCATCCCCAGCTCCCAATCCCGGTTCCCACTCCATCCCCGGTTCCCAATCCCGGTCCCGGTTCGGGTTCCCGTTCCATCCCCGGTTCCCCTGCCCGGTTCTGGTTCCCGGTTCCGGTTCGGGTACCTGTCCCCGGTTCCCATCCCCGATCCTCCCGTCCATCCCCTGCTCAGTGCCGGTCCCAGTTCCCGCTCCATCCCCAGTTCCCAATCCTGGTCCCGGCTCCCAATCCCGGTTCTGGTTCCCTGTCCCGGTTCTGGTTCCCGGTCCCGGTTCGGGTTCCCGGTCCCGGTTCGGGTTCCCGGTCCCGGTTCGGGTTCCCGGTCCCGGTTCGGGTACCTGTCCCCGGTAGAGCTCCCCGATCCTCCCGTCCATCCAGCGCTCCGTGTTGGTCCCAGTTCCCAATCCCGGTGCCCCATCCCCGGTTCCCCTGCCCGGTTCCCCTGCCCGGTCCCGGTTCCGGTTCGGGTTCCCGGTCCCGGTTTGGGTTCCCGGTCCCGGTTCGGTTACTTGTCCCCGGTAGAGCTCCCCGATCCTCCCGTCCATCCCCTGCTCCGTGTCGGTCCCGGTGCCCCATTCCCAGTGCCCCATCCCCGGTTCCCGCTCCATCCCCGGTTCCCCTGCCCGGTCCCGGTTCCGGTTCGGGTTCCCGGTCCCGGTTCGGGTTCCCGGTTCGGGTTCCCGCTCCCGGTTCGGGTTCCCGGCCCCGGTTCGGGTTCCCGGTCCCGGTTCGGGTACCTGTCCCCGGTAGAGCTCCCCGATCCTCCCGTCCATCCCCTGCTCCGTGTCGGTCCCGGTGCCCCATTCCCAGTGCCCCATCCCCGGTTCCCATCCCCGGTTCCCGCTCCATCCCCGGTTCCCCTGCCCGGTCCCGGTTCCGGTTCGGGTTCCCGGTCCCGGTTCGGGTTCCCGGTCCCGGTTCGGGTTCCCGGTCCCGGTTCGTTACCCGTCCCCGGTAGAGCTCCCCGATCCTCCCGTCCATCCCCTGCTCCGTGTCGGTCCCGGTGCCCCATTCCCAGTGCCCCATCCCCGGTTCCCCTGCCCGGTCCCGGTTCCGGTTCGGGTTCCTGGTCCCGGTTCGGGTTCCCGGTCCCGGTTCGGGTACCTGTCCCCGGTAGAACTCCCCGATCCTCCCGTCCATCCAGCGCTCCGTGTTGGTCCCAGTTCCCAATCCCGGTGCCCCATCCCCGGTTCCCAATCCCGGTCCCGGTTCCCCTGCCCGGTTCTGGTTCTGGTTCCCGGTCCCGGTTCGGGTTCCCGGTCCCGGTTCGGTTACTTGTCCCCGGTAGAACTCCCCGATCCTCCCGTCCATCCAGCGCTCCGTGTCGGTCCCAGTTCCCAATCCCTGTGCCCCATTCCCGGTTCCCAATCCCGGTCCCGGTTCCCCTGCCCGGTTCTGGTTCTGATTCCCGGTTCCGGTTCGGGTTCCCGGTCCCGGTCCCGGTTCGGGTACCTGTCCCCGGTGGAGCTCCCCGATCCTCCCGTCCATCCAGCGCTCCGTGTCGGTCCCGGTGCCCCATTCCCAGTGCCCCATCCCCGGTTCCCATCCCCGGTTCCCGGTCCATCCCCGGTTCCCCTGCCCGGTCCCGGTTCCGGTTCGGGTTCCCGGTCCCGGTTCGGGTTCCCGGTCCCGGTTCAGGTACCTGTCCCCGGTAGAGCTCCCCGATCCTCCCGTCCATCCAGCGCTCCGTGTCGGTCCCAGTTCCCAATCCCGGTGCCCCATTCCCGGTTCCCAATCCCGGTCCCGGTTCCCCTGCCCGGTTCTGGTTCGGGTTCCCGGTTCCGGTTCGGGTTCCCGGTCCCGGTTCGGGTTCCCGGTCCCGGTTCGGTTACCTGTCCCCGGTAGAGCTCCCCGATCCTCCCGTCCATCCAGCGCTCCGTGTCCAGCCGCCGCTGCAGCTCCTGCCGGTTGTAGCGCACCGTGACCCGCGCCGATCTCCGCTGCACCCCGGGGCTGCGGCCCGGGGACCCCCCCGAACCCTCCCGGGGGTCCGGCGAGAGCCCCCCCGGGGACCCCCGACCCTCCGCGAGCCCCCCCGGGCCGGCCGAGCCCCCCCGGCCCCGCCGCCGCCCCGCCCGGTTCGCCGCCATCGCTCGGGACGCGGAGCCGGGGCGGCCGCCGGGGGTAGGGGGCGAGGGGGCGGGGCCTAAAGGGGCGTGGCCTAAAGGGGCGTGGCCTAAAGGGGCGTGGCCTAAAGGGGCGCGGTCTAACACTGGAATTCCCTGAAGACCCCTAAAGACCCCCGGGGTGGGTAATGAGGGGGCGTGGCCGAAAAGGGCGTGGCCTAAAGGGGCGTGGCCTAACCCTGGAATTCCCTAAAGTCCCCCCAAATTGTCACTGGGAATAGGGGGAGAGGGGGCGGGGCTTAAAAGGGCGTGGCAGGGGCGTGGCTTAACAATGGAATGTCCCTGAAGACCCCCGGAGTGGGGGGCGAGGGGGCGGGGCTTAAATGGGCGTGACAGGGGCGTGGCTTAACCCTGGAACGTCCCTAAAGACCCCTGAAGACCCCCGGGGTGGGTAATGAGGGGGCGGGGCCTAAAAGGGCGTGGCGGGGGCGTGGCTTAACCATGGAATGTCCCTGAAGACCCCCGGGGTGGGTGATGAGGGGGCGTGGCCGAAAAGGGCGTGGCCTAAAGGGGCGTGGCCTAACCCTGGAATTCCCTAAAGTCCCCCCAAATTGTCACTGGGAATAGGGGGAGAGGGGGCGGGGCTTAAAAGGGCGTGGCAGGGGCGTGGCTTAACAATGGAATGTCCCTAAAGACCCCCGGGGTGGGGGGAGAGGGGGCGGGACCTAAAGGGCGTGGTTTAAATCGGTAACTCCCCCAAAGCCCCCACATAAACACCGGGAGTCCCCACAAGAGCCCCCCAGACCCCCCCAAAACCCCCCCAAACCCCCCCAAAACACTTCCAAACCCCAAAATCTACCCAAAATCCCCCAAAACCCCCCCAGACCCCAAAACCCCCCCAAAACCCTCCAAATTCCAAAATCCCCCCAAAATCCCCCCAAACCCCAAAACCCCCAAAGCCCCTAGACCCCGAAACCCCCCCTCAAAACCCCCCAAGACCCCCAAATCCCCCCCAAAATCCCCTCAAAACCCCAAAACCCCCCAAAATCCCCCACATCCCAAACCCCCCCCTCAAAACCCCCCCACATCCCAAACTCCCCCATCAAAACCCCCCCAGATCCCCAAAACGCCCCAAAATCCCCTCAAAACCCCCTCAAAACCCCCCCAAACCCCAAAACCCCCCCAAAATCCTCCAAACCCCAAAACCCCCAAACCCCCCAGACCCCAAAACCCCCCCAGACCCCCAAATCCCCCCCAAACCCCAAAACCCCCTCTCAAAACCCCCCCAGACCCCCAAATCCCCCCCAAAATCCCCTCAAAAACCCCCCAAAATCCCCCAAAACCCCCCAGACCCCAAAACCCCCCTCAAAATCCCCCCAGACCCCCAAATCCCCCCCAAAATCCCCCAAAACCCCCCCAAAACCCCCCAAACCCCAAAACCCACCCTCAAAACCCCCCCAGACCCCCAAATCCCCCCAAAATCCCCTCAAAACCCCCCCAAAATCCCCCAAAACCCCCCAGACCCAGACCCAGACCCTCAACCCCCCCCCAGACCCCCAAATCCCTCCCAAAATCCCCTCAAAACCCCCCCAAAACCCCCCAAAATCCCCCACATCCCAAACCCCCCCCTCAAAACCCCCCCAGACCCCCAAATCCCCCCCAAACCCCAAAACCCCCTCTCAAAACCCCCCCAGACCCCAAATCCCCCCAAAATCCCCTCAAAACCCCCCCAAAATCCCCCAAAACCCCCCCAAAATCCCCCCAAACCCCCCAAAATCCCCCCAAACCCCCCAGACCCCAAAACCCCCTCTCAAAACCCCCCCAGACCCCCAAATCCCCCCAAAATCCCCTCAAAACCCCCCCAAAATCCTCCAAACCCCAAAACCCCCAAACCCCCCAGACCCCAAAACCCCCCAAGACCCCCAAATCCCCCCCAAACCCCAAAACCCCCCCTCAAAACCCCCCCAGACCCCCAAATCCCCCCCAAAATCCCCCAAAATCCCCCAAAATCCCCCAAAATCCCCCAGACCCCAAAACCCCCCCTCAAAACCCCCCCAGACCCCCAAATCCCCCCCAAATCCCCCCCAAAATCCCCCAAATTCCAAAACCCCCCCCAAAGCCGCGCGATTTCCCGCCCCGTATGCAAATGAGGGGGCGGAGCCTCACCTCAACCCCACGGGGCCGTTACCACGGGAGGGGGCGTGGCTTAACGCGATGTGGGCGTGGCTTAACGCGAGGTGGGCGTGGCCAACCCCCCTCCCGCGCATGCGCCCTCGCGGCCCGTCCGTTTCCCCCCCCGGTGGGCGTGGCCTGGGCGCACCTGGGTGACGTCACGGGCGCGCACCTGGCGATGGCGGCGGGGCGGCTCCTCCCGGTGCTGCTGCTGATCCTGGGGGTCCCGGGGGGCTCCGGGCGGGACCCCCAGAGCGGCCCCGCCGCCCTCGCCGGTACCGGGGGGCGCGGGGGAGAACGGGGGGCGTAAAGGGGGGCGGGGCCACGGTGAGGGGAGGGGGCCTGGGGGAGTTTTGGGGGGTCCTGGGGCGGTTTTGGGGGGTCCCAGGGGGGCTTTGGGGGTCCTGGAGAGGATTTGGGGGGTCCTGGAGAGGATTTGGGGGGTCCTGGAGAGGATTTGGGGGGTCCTGGGGGAGTTCTGGGGGTCCTGGGGAGGATTTAGGGGGTCCTGGGGCACTTTTGGGGGGTCCTGGAGAGGGTTTGGGGGTCCCAGGAAGATCTGGGGGGTCCTGGGGCTGTTTTAGGGGGTCCTGGGGAGGATTTGGGGGGTCCTGGGGAGTTTTGGGGGGTCCCAAGAAGGATTTGGGGGGTCCTGGAGAGGATTTGGGGGGTCCTGGGGAGTTTGGGGGGTCCTGGGGAACTTTTGGGGTGTCCTGGGGAGGATTTAGGGGGTCCTGGGGCAGTTCTGGGGGGTCCCAGGGGAGTTCTGGGGGTCCCAAGAAGGATTGGGGGGGTCCTGGGGCAGTTCTGAGCGTCCTGGGGCACTTTTGGGGGGTCCTGGGGAGGATTTAGGGGGTCCTGGGGGAGTTCTGGGGGGTCCCAGGGGGGCTTTGGGGGTCCTGGGGAGGATTTGGGGGGTCCTGGGGCAGTTTTGGGGTTCCTGGGACAATTCTGGGGGTTCCTGGGGCTCTTTTGGAGGGTCCTGGGGAGGATTTGGGGGGTCCTGGGGCAGTTTTGGGGGTCCCAAGAAGGATTTGGGGGGTCCTGGGGCAGTTCTGGGGGGTCCTGGGGCAGTTTTGGGGGTCCCAAGAAGGATTTGGGGGGTCCTGGGGGAGTTCTGGGGGTCTCAGGGAGGATTTGGGGGGTCCTGGGGCAGTTCTGGGGGGTCCTGGGCAGTTCTGGGGGGTCCTGGGGCACTTTTGGGTGTCCCAGGGAGGCTTTCGGGGTCCTTGGGCACTTTTGGGGGGTCCTTGGGCAGTTCTTGGGGGTCCTGGGGCAGTTTTGGGGGTCCCAAGGAAGGTTTGGGGGTCCTGGGGCACTTTTGGGGGGTCCTGGGGCACTTTTGGGGGGTCCCAGGGAGGATTTGGGAGGGTCTGGAAGGATTTGGGGGGTCCCAGGAAGAATTTGAGGGTCCCGGGAGGATTTGGGGGGTCCCAGGAAGAATTTGGGGGATCCCGGGAAGGATTTGGGGGTCCCAGGGAGGGTTTGGGGGATCCAGAAGCTCCTGGGGGGTCCTAGAGAGGATTGGGGGGGCCGATCCCGAATTTTGGGGGCGATCCCGAATTTTTGAGGGGTCCCGGGGAGGATTTGGGGGTCTCTGGGAGGATTTGGGGGGGATTTGGGGTCGGTACCGGGTCCTACCCCCAGCCCGGTGCCGGTTACCGGGGCTGGGATGGATTTGGGATGGATTTTGAGGCGATTTTGGGGTGATTTGAGGTGATTTTGGGGTGATTTTGGGATGGATTTCCGGTGATTTTGGGATGGATTTCCGGTGATTTTGGGTGATTTTGAGGTGATTTTGGGGTGATTTTGGGTGATTTTTGCCCGGTTTCCCAGCCCGGTGCCGGTTACCGGTGATTTTGGGGTGATTTTGGGGTGATTTTGGGTGATTTTTGCCCGGTTCCCCAGCCCGGTGCCGGTTACCGGTGATTTTGGGGTGATTTTGGGTGATTTTTGCCCGGTTTCCCAGCCCGGTGCCGGTTACCGGTGATTTTGGGGTGATTTTGGGGTGATTTGAGGTGATTTTGGGGTGATTTTGGGGTGATTTTGAGGTGATTTTGGGGTGATTTTGGGTGATTTTTGCCCGGTTCCCCAGCCCGGTGCCGGTTACCGATGATTTTGAGGTGATTTTGGGTGATTTTGGGGTGATTTTTGCCCGGTTCCCCAGCCCGGTGCCGGTTACCGGTGATTTTGGGATGGATTTCCGGTGATTTTGGGGTGATTTGAGGTGATTTTGGGGTGATTTTGGGGTGATTTTTGCCCGGTTTCCCAGCCCGGTGCCGGTTACCGGTGATTTTGGGGTGATTTTGGGTAATTTTGGGGTGATTTTGGGTGATTTTGGGTGATTTTTGCCCGGTTTCCCAGCCCGGTGCCGGTTACCGGCGCTCACCGGCCGCTGCCGCGCCTCCATCCCGCGCTGGTTTTTCAACGCCTCCTCCGGGAGCTGCGAGAGTTTCGTGTTCGGCGGCTGCGGCGGCAACGGGAACAACTTCGGGAGCGAACGGGAGTGCCGGGAACGGTGCGGGGACACCGGTGAGAACCGGGACGGACCGGGGGGGACCGGGACAGACCGGGACAGACCGGGAATGGGACCGGGGAACACCGGGAATGGGAGCGGGGACACCGGGAGGGACAGGGAGACACCGGGAATGGGAGCGGGAACAACTTCGGGAGCGAACGGGAGTGCCGGGAACGGTGCGGGGACACCGGTGAGAACCGGGAGGGACCGGGGAACACCGGAGAACACCGGGAATGGGACCGGGAGGGAGCGGGAATGGGACCGGGAACAACTTCGGGAGCGAACGGGAGTGCCGGGAACGCTGCGGGGACACCGGTGAGAACCGGGAATGGCACCGGGAGGGAGCGGGACAGACCGGGAATGGGTCCGGGGGGGAGCGGGAGGGACCGGGACACACCGGGGAACAGCGGGAGGGACCGGGGAACACCGGGAATGGGAGCGGGAGGGAGCGGGGAGCGCCGGGAGGGACCGGGACAGACCGGGAATGGGAGCGGGAGGGAGCGGGGAACACCGGGAGTGGGATCGGGGGAGACCAGGAGACACCGGGAATGGGAGCGGGGACACCGGGAGTGGGATCGGGGGGGGCCAGGAGACACCGGGAATGGGAGCGGGGACACCGGGAGGGAGCGGGAGGGACAGGGAGACACCGGGAATGGGACCGGGAGCGCCGGGAACGCTGCGGGGGGGATCGGGAAGGGACCGGGGGACACTTTTTTCCCATTTTTCCCCCATTTTTCCCATTTTTTTTCCATTTCTTCCCCATTTTCCCCCCGTTTTTCCCCATTTTTGCCCCATTTTTCCCATTTTATTCCCATTTTCCCCCCATTTCTCCCCATTTTTCCCATTTCCCTCCCGTTTTTCCCCATTTCCCCCCCATTTCTTCCCATTTCTTCCCCATTTCCCCCCATTATTCCCATTTTTATTCCCATTTTTCCCCATTTCCCCCCCATTTCTCCCCATTTTTCCCATTTTCCCCCCATATTTCCCCCCATTATTCCCATTTTTCCCCATTTTCCCCCATTTCCCCCCATTTTCCCCCCATAATTCCCATTTTATTCCCATTTTATTCCCATTTTTATTCCCATTTTTCCCCATTTCCCCCCATTTTCTCCCATTTTCCCCCCATAATTCCCATTTTTATTCCCATTTTTCCCGTTTTTCCCCATTTTCCCCCCATAATTCCCATTTTATTCCCATTTTATTCCCATTTTATTCCCATTTTATTCCCATTTTTCCCATTTTATTCCCATTTTCCCCATTTTCTCCCATTTTCCCCCCATAATTCCCATTTTTATTCCCATTTTTCCCATTTTATTCCCATTTTCCCCATTTTCTCCCATTTTCCCCCCATAATTCCCATTTTATTCCCATTTTTATTCCCATTTTCCCCCCATTATTCCCATTTTTTTCCCCATTATTCCCATTTTTATTCCCATTTTTCCCCATTTCCCCCCATTTTCTCCCATTTCCCCCCCATAATTCCCATTTTTATTCCCATTTTTCCCATTTATTCCCATTTTCCCCCCATAATTCCCATTTTATTCCCATTTTATTCCCATTTTTCCCATTTTATTCCCATTTTCCCCATTTTCCCCCATTTTCCCCCCATAATTCCCATTTTATTCCCATTTTATTCCCATTTTTCCCATTTTATTCCCATTTTCCCCATTTTCCCCCATTTTCCCCCCATAATTCCCATTTTTATTCCCATTTTATTCCCATTTTTCCCCATTTCCCCCCATTTTCCCCATTTTCCCCCCATAATTCCCATTTTTATTCCCATTTTTCCCATTTTATTCCCATTTTTCCCATTTTATTCCCATTTTTCCCATTTTTTTCCCATTTATTCCCATTTTATTCCCATTTTTCCCCAGCTCCCTCCAGCCCCGTGAGCACCAATTCCACCTTGCCAGGTAACCCCGGATTTTGGGGGGGTTTGGGGTGGATTTCACGGAAATTTGGGAATTCTGGAGGAATTTGGGAATTCTGAAGGAATTCTGGACACATTCAACAGAAATTTGGAATTTTTGGGCTGAATTTTGCAGGGATTTGGTGCAAATTTAACCAAAAATATTGAATTTTAAAGGGATTTTCTGCCATTTTAACCAAAAAATTCCAATTTTTAACCACAAAAATCCCCATTTTTTACCACAAAATTCCCCTTTTCGACCACAAAATCTCAATTTTTTCCGGAAAAATTCAAATTTTTCCCAGAAAATTCCCATTTTCCCCAGAAAATTCCCATTTTCTCTGGAAAATCCCCATTTTCGACCACAAAATTTCAATTTTTTCTGGAAAATTTCAATTTTTTCCCAGAAAAATTCAATTTTTTCCCAAAAATCCCCATTTCTGTGGGATTTTTCCCATTTTCCCACCAATTCACCCCAAAATAATCCCATTTTCTCTGGAAAATTCCCATTTTTGACCAGAAAAATCTCCATTTTCTCAGGAAAAATTCAATTTTTTCCCAGAAAATTCCCATTTTCTCAGGAAAAAATCAATTTTTGACCACAAAATTCCCATTTTCACCCTGAAAATTCTCATTTTTATTCAGACAATTCCCATTTTCACCCCAAAAGTTCCCATTTTACCCAGAAAATTCCCATTTTTGACCACAAAATCCCAATTTTTTCCGGAAAAATTCAATTTTTTTCCCAGAAATTCCCCATTTTCGACCAGAAAATCTCAATTTTTTCCGGAAAAATTCAATTTTTACCCAGAAAATTCCCATTTTTGACCACAAAATCCCAATTTTTTCCCAGAAAAATTCAATTTTTACCCAGAAAATCCCCATTTTCGACCAGAAAATCTCAATTTTTTCCGGAAAAATTCAATTTTTACCCAGAAAATTCCCATTTTTGACCACAAAATCCCAATTTTTTCCCAGAAAAATTCAATTTTTACCCAGAAAATCCCCATTTTTGACCAGAAAAATCTCAATTCTTTCTGGAAAAATTCAATTTTTTTCCCAGAAAATTCCAATTTTTTCCCAGAAAAATTCAATTTTTTCCCAGAAAAATTCAATTTTTACCCAGAAAATTCCCATTTTTGACCACAAAATCCCAATTTTTTCCCAGAAAAATTCAATTTTTCCCATTTTCTCACCATTTCACCCCAAAATAATCCCATTTTTTCAGGAGAACTTCCATTTTTCCCAGAAAATTCCCATTTTTACCCCAAAAATTCCCATTTTTTACCAGAAAATTTCAATTTTTTCAGGAAAAATTCCCATTTTTGACCACAAAATCCCAATTTTCTCAGGAAAACTTCCATTTTTACCCAGAAAATTCCCATTTTTGACCAGAAAATCTCAGTTTTCTCATAAAAAATTCCCATTTTTCTCAGAAAATCCCCATTTTCTCTGGAAAATTCCCATTTTTTACCAGAAAATCCCAATTTTCTCAGGAAAAATTCAATTTTTTCCCAGAAAAATTCAATTTTTACCCAGAAAATTCCAATTTTTTCCCAGAAAATTTCAATTTTTTCCGGAAAAATTCAATTTTTACCCAGAAAATCCCCATTTTTGACCACAAAATTCCCATTTTTGACCACAAAATTCCCAATTTTGACCACAAAATCCCAATTTTTTCCCAGAAAAATTCAATTTTCCCCATTTTCCCACCATTTCCCCCCAAAATAACCCCATTTTTCCCCCTTTCCCAGAGCTGTGCTCGGCGCCGCCGGCGCCGGGGCCGTGCCGGGCGTCGTTCCCGCGCTGGTTTTTCATTCCCGAGGAAAATTCCTGCCGGGAATTCACCTACGGAGGCTGCAGGGGCAACGCCAACAACCACCGGGACCAGAGGGAATGTCTGAGGCGCTGCCAGAACACCCAGGGTGAGCGGTTCTGACCCAAAATCCACCAAATTTAACCCAAAATTTGAATTAATGGTGAAAAAAATTTATTATTTGGGGGGTTCTGCATCAAAAATGACCAAATTTAACCCAAAATTTGAATTAAATTGGAAATAAGTCATGAGAAAATGAAATTATTCTGCCCCAGGGTGAGCCATTCTGACCCAAAACTGCACAAATTTAACCCAAAATTTGAATTAATGGTGAAAAAAATTTATTATTTGGGGGGTTCTGCATCAAAAATGACCAAATTTAACCCAAAATACAAAATAAATCGTGGAAAAATTGAATTATTCGGGGGATTCTGCATCAAAAATGACCAAATTTAACTCAAAATTTGAATTAAATGGTGGGAAATCCTGCCCTGAAAATTCCCACCAAAAGTTCCCAAAAATTCCCCCCAAAATCCAAAAAAATCTCCCCAAAATTCCCCAAAAAATCCCTCCCAAAATTCTCAAAAATTCACCCCAAAATTCCCAAAAATTCACCCTAAAAATCCCAAAAAATCTCCCCTAAAATCCCCCAAAATCCTCAAAAAATTCCCAAAAATTCCCAAAAATTGACCCCAAAATCCCCCCAAAATTTCCCCTAAAATCCCTAAAAAATCTCCCCAAAAAATCCCAAAAATTCCCCCAAAAATTCCCCAAAAAATTCACCCCAAAATTCCAAAAAATTTCCCTCTATTCTGCCCCAGGGTGAGGGATTCTGACCCAAAATCCACCAAATTTAACCCAAAATTTGAATTAATCGTGAAAAAAATTCATTATTCGGGGGGTTCTGCATCAAAAACGCACAAATTTAACCCAAAATTTGAGTTAAATTGAAAATAAATCGTGAGAAAATGAAATTATTCTGCCCCAGGGTGAGGGATTCTGACCCAAAATCGACCAAATTTAACCCAAAATTTGAATTAATGGTGAAAAAAATTCATTATTCGGGGGGTTCTGCATCAAAAATGACCAAATTTAACCCAAAATTTAAATTAAAACATGGGAAATCCTGCCCTGAAAATTCCCACCAAAAATTCCCCCCAAAATCCAAAAAAATCTCCCCAAAAATCCTAAAATTCCCCCCAAAATTCCCAAAAATTCACCCTAAAAATCCCAAAAATCTCCCCTAAAATCTCCCAAAAAAATCTCCCCAAAAATCCCAAAAATTCCCTCCCAAAATTCCCAAAAATCTCCCCAAAATTCCCAAAAATTCCCCCCAAAGTTCCCAAAAATTCCCCCCAAAATTCCAAAAATTCACCCTAAAAATCCCAAAAATCTCCCCTAAAATCCCTAAAAAATCTCCCCCAAAATTCCCAAAAATTCCCCCCAAAATTCCCAAAAATTCCCCCCAAAATTCCCAAAAATTCCCCCCCAAAATTCCCAAAAATTCACCCAAAACTCCCAAAAATTCCCCCCAAAATTCCCAAAAAATCCCCCCAAAATTCCCAAAAATTCCCTCCCAAAATTCCCAAAAATTCCCCCCAAAATTCCCAAAAAGTCCCCCCAAAATTCCCAAAAATTCCCCCCAAAATTCCCAAAAATTCCCCCCAAAATTCCCAAATTTCCTCCCCGGATCCCCCAATTTTCTCTGTTTCCCCCCCAGGTGACCTCGGCGCCGAATTCCGGAGATTCTTCTCTTCCAAAGGTGAAATTCCAGAGCCCCCAAAATCCCCCAAAATCCCCCAAAATCTTCCCCAAAAATTCCACAAAAATTCCCCAAAATCCCCCAAAATCCCCCCAAATCCTCCCTAAAATCCCCCCAAAATCTCCTCAAATCCTCCCAAAATCCTCCCCAAAATCCTCCCCAAAAATTCCACAAAATCCCCCCAAAATCCCCCCAAAATTCTTCCCAAAATTCCCCCAAAATTCTTCCCAAAATCCTCCCCAAAATCCTCCCCAAAATCCCCCCAAATCCGCCCAAAATCCCCCCAAAATCCTCCCCAAAATCCTCCCCAAAATCCTCCCCAAAATCCCCCCAAAATCCCCCCCAAATTCTTCCCAAAACCCCCCCAAAATTCCCCCAAAATTCTTCCCAAAATTCCCCCAAAATTCTTCCCAAAATCCCCCCAAAATCCTCCCCAAAATCCCCCCAAATCCCCCCAAAATTCCACAAAATCCCCCCAAAATCCTCCCCAAAATCCCCCCCAAAATCCCCCCAAAATCCCCCCCAAATTCTTCCCAAAACCCCCCCAAAATTCCCCCAAAATTCTTCCCAAAATTCCCCCAAAATTCTTCCCAAAATCCCCCCAAAATCCTCCCCAAAATCCCCCCAAATCCCCCCAAAATTCCACAAAATCCCCCCAAAATCCTCCCCAAAATCCCCCCCAAAATCCCCCCAAAATCCCCCCCAAATTCTTCCCAAAACCCCCCCAAAATTCCCCCAAAATTCTTCCCAAAATTCCCCCAAAATTCTTCCCAAAATCCCCCCAAAATCCTCCCCAAAATCCCCCCAAATCCCCCCAAAATTCCACAAAATCCCCCCAAAATTCTCCCCAAAATCCCCCCCAAAATCCCCCCAAATTCTTCCCAAAATCCCCCCAAAATCTTCCCCAAAAATTCCACAAAATCCCCCCAAAATCCCCCCAAAATTCTTCCCAAAATCCCCCCAAAATCTTCCCCAAAATCCTCCCCAAAATCCTCCCCAAAATCCTCCCCAAAATCCCCCCAAAATCCCCCCAAAATCCCCCCAAAATCTCCCCCAAATTCCCCCAAAATTCCTCCCAAAATCCCCCCAAATCCTCCCCAAAATCCCCCCAAAATCCCCCCCAAATCCCCCCAAATCCCCCAACCCCATTTCGGGGGTCCCTGACCCCATTTTGGGGGTCCCCAACGCCATTTCGGGGGTCTCTAACCCCATTTCGGGGGTCTCTATCCCCATTTTGGGGGTTCCAAACCCCATTTTGGGGGTCTCTGACCCATTTCCGACCCCCCTGACCCCATTTCGGGGGTCTCTAACCCCATTTCCCCTCTCCAGGTGCCGTTTTCGGGGGTCTCTAACCCCATTTTCTGCCCCCCAACCCCATTTCAGGGGTCTCTAACCCCATTTCGGGGGTCCCTGACCCCATTTTGGGGGTCTCTAACCCCATTTTCTGCCCCCAAACCCCATTTCGGGGGTCTCTAACCCCATTTTGGGGGTCCCTGACCCATTTCTGACCCCCCCAACCCCATTTCGGGGGTCCCTGACCCCATTTTGGGGGTCCCTGACCCCATTTCCGACCCCCCTGACCCCATTTCGGGGGTCTCTAACCCCATTTCGGGGGTCCCCAACCCCATTTCGGGGGTCTCTAACCCCATTTTCCCCCCCTCCAGGTGCCGTTTTCGGGGGTCTCTAACCCCATTTTCCGCCCCCCAACCCCATTTCGGGGGTCCCTGACCCCATTTTGGGGGTCTCTAACCCCATTTCGGGGGTCCCTGACCCCATTTCGGGGGTCTCTAACCCCATTTTGGGGGTCTCTAACCCCAATTCAGGGGTCCCTATCCCCATTTTGGGGGTCTCTAACCCCATTTCGGGGGTCTCTAACCCCATTTTGGGGGTCCCAAACCCCATTTCGGGGGTCTCCAGCCCCATTTTGGGGGTCCCTGACCCCATTTCGGGGGTCTCTAACCCCATTTTGGGGGTCCCAAACCCCATTTCGGGGGTCTCCAGCCCCATTTCGGGGGTCTCTAACCCCATTTCGGGGGTCTCTAACCCCATTTTCCCCCCTCCAGGTGCCGTTTTCGGGGGTCTCGTGGCCCTGGGGGTCTCGCTGGCCGCGGGGCTGGGTCTGGGGGGTCCCAAACCCCATTTCGGGGGTCTCTAACCCCATTTTTGGGATCTTTAACCCCATTTCGGGGGTCTCTATCCCCATTTTGGGGGTCTCTGACCCCATTTTGGGGGTCCCTGACCCATTTCCGACCCCCCTGACCCCATTTCGGGGGTCTCTAACCCCATTTCCCCCCTCCAGGTGCCGTTTTCGGGGGTCTCGTGGCCCTGGGGGTCTCGCTGGCCGCGGGGCTGGGTCTGGGGGGTCCCAAACCCCATTTCGGGGGTCTCTAACCCCATTTCGGGGGTCCCTGACCCCATTTTGGGGGTCTCTAACCCCATTTTTGGGGTCTCTAACCCCATTTCAGGGGTCTCTAACCCCATTTCAGGGGTCCCTGACCCCATTTTCTGCCCCCCAACCCCATTTTGGGGGTCTCTATCCCCATTTTGGGGGTCCCCAACCCCATTTCGGGGGTCTCTAACCCCATTTTGGGGGTCTCTAACCCCATTTCGGGGGTCCCTAACCCCATTTTCCCCCCTCCAGGTGCCGTTTTCGGGGGTCTCGTGGCCCTGGGGGTCTCGCTGGCCGCGGGGCTGGGTCTGGGGGGTCCCAAACCCCATTTTGGGGGTCCCTGACCCCATTTTGGGGGTCTCTAACCCCATTTTGGGGGTCTCTATCCCCATTTTGGGGGTCTCTAACCCCATTTTGGGGGTCTCTATCCCCATTTCGGGGGTCTCTAACCCCATTTTTGGGATCTTTAACCCCATTTCGGGGGTCTCTATCCCCATTTTGGGGGTCTCTGACCCCATTTTGGGGGTCCCTGACCCATTTCCGACCCCCCTGACCCCATTTCGGGGGTCTCTAACCCCATTTCCCCCCTCCAGGTGCCGTTTTCGGGGGTCTCGTGGCCCTGGGGGTCTCGCTGGCCGCGGGGCTGGCTCTGGGGGGTCCCAAACCCCATTTCGGGGGTCTCTAACCCGATTTTGGGGGTCCCTAACCCCATTTCGGGGGTCTCTAACCCCATTTCAGGGGTCCCTGACCCCATTTCGGGGGTCTCTAACCCCATTTCGGGGGTCTCTAACCCCGTTTTCCCCCTCCAGGTGCCGTTTTCGGGGGTCTCGTGGCCCTGGGGGTCTCGCTGGCCGCGGGGCTGGGTCTGGGGGGTCTCTAACCCCATTTCGGGGGTCCCTGACCCCATTTCGGGGGTCTCTATCCCCATTTCGGGGGTCTCTAACCCCATTTCGGGGGTCTCTATCCCCATTTTTGGGGTCCCTAACCCCATTTCGGGGGTCTCTAACCCCATTTCGGGGGTCTCTAACCCGATTTTGGGGGTCCCTAACCCCATTTCGGGGGTCTCTAACCCCATTTTGGGGGTCCCTGACCCCATTTCGGGGGTCCCTAACCCCATTTTCCCCCTCCAGGTGCCGTTTTCGGGGGTCTCGTGGCCCTGGGGGTCTCGCTGGCCGCGGGGCTGGGTCTGGGGGGTCCCAAACCCCATTTCGGGGGTCTCTAACCCCATTTCGGGGGTCCCTGACCCCATTTTGGGGGTCTCCAACCCCATTTTGGGGGTCTCTAACCCTATTTTTGGGGTCCCTGTCCCCATTTTGGGGGTCTCTAACCCCATTTCGGGGGTCTCTAACCCCATTTCCCCCCTCCAGGTGCCGTTTTCGGGGGTCTCGTGGCCCTGGGGGTCTCGCTGGCCGCGGGGCTGGGTCTGGGGGGTCCCAAACCCCATTTCGGGGGTCTCTAACCCCAATTCAGGGGTCTCTAACCCCATTTCGGGGGTCTCTAACCCCATTTCAGGGGTCCCTGACCCATTTCTGACCCCCCCAACCCCATTTTTGGGGTCCCTAACCCCATTTTTGGGGTCCCTGACCCCATTTTGGGGGTCCCTGACCCCATTTCGGGGGTCTCTAACCCCATTTTGGGGGTCTCTATCCCCATTTTGGGGGTCCCTAACCCCATTTTCTGCCCCCCAGCCCCATTTTTGGGGTCCCTAACCCCATTTCGGGGGTCTCTAACCCCATTTTGGGGGTCTCTAACCCCATTTCGGGGTTCCCAAACCCCATTTTTGGGGTCTCTAACCCCATTTTGGGGTCCCTGACCCCATTTTGGGGGTCTCTAACCCCATTTTGGGGGTCCCTGACCCCATTTTGGGGGTCTCTAACCCCATTTCCCCCCTCCAGGTGCCGTTTTCGGGGGTCTCGTGGCCCTGGGGGTCTCGCTGGCCGCGGGGCTGGCTCTGGCTCTGCGCCGGTTCCGGGCGAAGCCGCGAGCGCCGGGAGCCGGGAGCCGCGAGGATCGCGAGTGCCTGATGAAAGACCCCTACCCAGCCTGAGAGACCCCTCCCCAAAATACCCCAAAACCCCCCCAAAAACCCCCCCAAGAAACAAGAAGCCCCTCCCCCACAAATCCGTTCTCTGCCCCTCCCCCCCGCTGATTTTTAGTGATTTTTTTATAGGAAAAAATGGGTGAAAATGGGTTAAAAAAAATTAAAATATAAAAGGGGAGGGGGTTTGGGGAGGGGGAGGGGTGGGGGAGACCCCTCCTCACAATAAAAAAATTCCACCCCCTAAAAAAAAATAAAAAAATCCTGGAAAAACACAAAAAATATCCCAAAAAAACCCAAAAAAATCTGAAAAAAAACAAAAAAAAAATCTGAAAAAACCCCCCAAAAAATCTGAAAAAACCCCCAAAAAATCCCCAAAAAAAACCCCAAAAAATCCCAAAAAACCCCCAAAAACCCCAAAAAATCCCGAAAAAAAAACCCAAAAAAAACCCAAAAAAAAATCCCAAAAAAACCCCCAAAAAATCCAGAAAAAACCCAAAAAAAATCCAGAAAAAAAAACAAAAAAAAAAAAACCCAAAAAATCCCCCAAAAAATCCCAAAAAAACCCAAAAAAAATCCTGAAAAAAACAAAAAAAATCCCGAAAAAAAACCCCTCAAAATCCGGAAAAAACCCACAAAAAATCCCAAAAAACCCCCCAAAAAATCCCGAAAAAAAAACCCCAAAAATCCCCAAAAAACCAAAAAAAAAATCCCCCAAAAAACCCAAAAAATCCCAAAAAAACCCCAAAAAATCCCGAAAAAACCCCCAAAAAATCCCGAAAAAACCCCCAAAAAATCCCAAAAAAACCCCAAAAAAATCCCAAAAAAAATCCCGAAAAAAACCCCCAAAAAATCCCCCCCAAAAAAACCCAAAAAAATCCCCAAAAAACCCAAAAAAATCGTCTCAAATGGCCCCAAAAATTAAAAATTTGCCCCCAAATAAAATTGAAAATCCCCCTCCCCAAATTTTGGGGTTCCCCCCCTCCCCATTTTTTATCCCAGCTGGGTTTGGGGTCTCAGCTGGAATTTGGGGAGGGGTCCCGGGGGGTTTTTGGGGAGGAATTTGGGGTTTTTTGGGTGGAATTGAGGGGGTTTTGGGGCTGGGGGGGGGAATTTGGGGAGGGGGTTTTTGTATTTTTGATGGAATAAAGGGAAGGTTGGAATGGATCATGGATGTCAGGAGACCCCACCCCAAAAAAAAATCTTAAATCCATCCAAAAAATCCCAAAATCCATCAAAAAATCCTAAATTTCTACAAAAAATCCCAAATTTCTACAAAAAAATCCCAAATTTCTACAAAAAAAATCCCAAAATCCATCAAAAAAACCCCAAAAATCCATCAAAAAATCCCAAAATCCATCAAAAAATCCCAAAATCCATCAAAAAATCCCAAATTCCTCCAAAAAATCCCAAATTTCTACAAAAAAATCCCAAATTTCTACAAAAAAATCCCAAAATCTCTCAAAAAAATCCCAAAATCCATCAAAAACTCCCAAATTCCTCCAAAAAAACCCAAAATCCCTCCAAAAAATCCCAAATTTCTCCAAAAAAAATCCCAAATTTCTCCAAAAAAATCCCAAAATCCATCCAAAAATCCCAAAATCCATCAAAAAATCCTAAATTTCTACAAAAAAATCCCAAATCCCTCAAAAAAATTCTGAAATCCATCAAAAAAAACCCCAAATCCATCAAAAAAAATCCCAAAATCCATTAAAAAAAATCCCGAATTTCTCCAAGAAAATCCTAAATTTCTCCAAAAAAATCCCAAAATTCCTCCAAAAAATCCCAAATTTCTACAAAAAATCCCAAATTTCTACAAAAAAATCCCAAAATCCATCCAAAAAAACCCCAAATCCATCAAAAAATCCCAAAATCCATCAAAAAATCCTAAATTTCTCCAAAAAAATCCCAAATTCCTCAAAAAAATCCCAAAATCCATCAAAAAATCCCAAAATCCATCAAAAAATCCCAAAATCCCTCAAAAAAATCCCAAATTTCTCCAAAAAACCCTCAAAATTCATCCAAAAAAACCCCAAATCCCTCAGAAAAATCCCAAATTCCTAAAAAAATTCCAAAAATCCATCAAAAAATCCCAAAATCCATCAAAAAATCCCAAATTCCCTCCAAAAACTCCCAAAATTCCACCCAAAAATGGGATTTGGGGAGGCTGAGTGGGGTTTTTGGGGAAAAAATTGGATTTTTGGGGGAAAAATTGGATTTTTTTTGGGAAAAAATGGGATTTTGGGGGAAAAAATTGGATTTGGGGAGGCTGAGTGAGGTTTTGGGGGAAAAAATGGGATTTTTTGGGGAAAAAATTGGAATTTGGGGAGAAAAATTGGAATTTGGGGGGAAAAAATGGGATTTGGGGAGGCTGAGTGGGGTTTTTGGGGGAAAAAAATGGATTTTTTGGGAAAAAATTGGAATTTGGGGGAAAAAAAATGGGATTTGAGGAAGCTAAGTGGGGTTTTTGGGGAAAAAATTGGATTTTTGGGGGAAAAATGGGATTTTTTTGGGAAAAATGGGATTTTGGGGGGAAAAAATTGGAATTTGGGGGGAAAAAATGGGATTTGGGGAGGCTGAGTGGGGTTTTTGGGGGAAAAAATGGATTTTTTGGGGAAAAAATGGATTTTTTGGGGAAAAATGGGATTTTGGGGAGAAAAAATGGGATTTGGGGTGGCTGAGTGAGGTTTTTGGGGAAAAATTTGGATTTTTTGGGGAAAAAATTGGAATTTGGGGGAAAAAATTGGAATTTGGGGAGAAAAAATGGGATTTGGGGTGGCTGAGTGGGGTTTTTGGGGAAAAATTTGGATTTTTGGGGGAAAAATTTGGATTTTGGGGGGAAAAAATTGGAATTTGGGGGGAAAAAATGGGATTTGGGGAGGCTGAGTGGGGGCTTTGGGGGGAAAAATTGGAATTTGGGGGAAAAATTTGGATTTTGGGGAGAAAAATTGGATTTTTTTGGGGGAAAAATTTGGAATTTGGGGGAAAAAAACAGGATTTGGGGAGGCTGAGTGAGGTTTTGGGGGGAAAAATTGATTTTTTTGGGGAAAAAATTGGATTTTGGGGGGCGTCTCGGGGGTCTCCAGGGGTGGGGAGAGGTCTCAGGAAGGTTCTGGAAGTTCCTGAAGGTTCTCAGGGGGGTTTGGAGGTCTCAAGGACCCCCCAAGTTCTTGCGCCCCCTCCCCAAATTCCAACACGGGACCTCAGCATCGTTTATTGGGGGGGTCCCAGGGGTGGGGAGGGGTCTCAGGGGAGATTTTTGGGGGTCTCCAGAGGTGGGGAGGGGTCTCAGGAAGGTTCTGGAAGTTCCTGAAGGTTCTCAGGGGGGTTTGAAGGACTCAAGGACCCCCAAATTCCTTCACCCCCTCCCCAAATTCCAACAATGGATCTCGGCATCGTTTATTGGGGGGGTCCCAGGGGGTCTCAGGGGGGTCTCCAGGGGTGGGGAGGGGTCTCAGGAAGGTTCTGGAGGTTCCCAGGGGGGTTTAGAAGGTCCAGAGACCCCCAAATTCCTGCGCCCCCTCCCCAAATTCCAACACCAGACCACGGTGGGGACCGGCAGCGTTTATTGGGGGGTCCCGGGGGGGTCTCAGGGGGTCCCAGAGGGATCCCTGAAGGTGGGGAGGGGTCTCAGGAAGGTTCTGGAAGTTCCTGAAGGTTCCTGGAGGTTCTCAGAGGGGTTTGGAGGACTCAGAGACCCCCAAATTCCTGCGCCCCCTCCCCAAATTCCAACACGGGACCTTGGCATCGTTTATTGGGGGGGTCCCAGGGGTGGGGAGGGGTCTCAGGGGAGATTTTTGGGGGTCCCCAGAGGTGGGGAGGGGTCTCAGGAAGGTTCTGGAAGTTCCTGAGGGTTCCTGGAGGTTCTCAGAGGGGTTTGAAGGACTCAAGGACCCCCAAATTCCTGCGCCCCCTCCCCAAATTCCAACACCAGACCACGGTGGGGACCGGCAGCGTTTATTGGGGGGTCCCGGGGGGGTCTCCAGGGGTGGGGAGGGGTCTCAGGAAGGTTCTGGAAGTTCTCAGGGGGGTTTGAAGGACTCAGAGACCCCCAAATTCCTGCACCCCCTCCCCAAATTCCAACACCAGACCACGGTGGGGACCGGCAGCGTTTATTGGGGGGTCCCGGGGGGGTCTCGGGGGGTCCCAGAGGGATCCCTGGAGGTGGGGAGGGGTCTCAGGAAGGTTCTGGAAGTTCTTGAGGGTTCCTGGAGGTTCTCAGAGGGGTTTGGAGGACTCAGAGACCCCCAAATTCCTTCACCCCCTCCCCAAATTCCAACACGGGACCTCGACATCGTTTATTGGGGGGGTCCCAGGGGGTCTCAGGGGGGTCTCCAGGGGTGGGGAGGGGTCTCAGGAAGGTTCTGGAAGTTCTTGAGGGTTCCTGAAGGTTCTCAGGGGGGTTTGAAGGACTCAAGGACCCCCAAATTCCTTCACCCCCTCCCCAAATTCCAACAATGGATCTCGGCATCGTTTATTGGGGGGGTCCCAGGGGGTCTCAGGGGGGTCTCCAGGGGTGGGGAGGGGTCTCAGGAAGGTTCTGGAGGTTCTCAGGGGGGTTTGAAGGACTAAGAGACCCCCAAATTCCTGCGCCCCCTCCCCAAATTCCAACACCAGACCACGGTGGGGACCGGCAGCGTTTATTGGGGGGTCCCGGGGGGGTCTCGGGGGGTCCCAGAGGGATCCCTGAAGGTGGAGAGGGGTCTCAGGAAGGTTCTGGAAGTTCCTGAAAGTTCTCAGGGGGGTTTGGAGGTCTCAAGGACCCCCCAAGTTCTTGCGCCCCCTCCCCAAATTCCAACATGGGACCTCAGCATCGTTTATTGGGGGGGTCCCAGGGGTGGGGAGGGGTCTCAGGGGAGATTTTTGGGGGTCCCCAGAGGTGGGGAGGGGTCTCAGGAAGGTTCTGGAAGTTCCTGGGGGTTCCTGGAGGTTCTCAGGGGGGTTTGAAGGACTCAGAGACCCCCAAGTTCTTGCGCCCCCTCCCCAAATTCCAACACCAGACCACGGTGGGGACCGGCAGCGTTTATTGGGGGGTCCCGGGGGGGTCTCGGGGGGTCTCGGGGGGTCCCGGGGACGCCCCCTCCCCTATTTCTGGGCCGGGATCATGTCGTCGATGGGCTGCTTCTGCTCCAGCTTCTTCTCCATCTCCACCATGAGCTTGACGCCGTCCACCACCATCTGCACCTGCTCCACCTCCGAGAAGCCCAGGCGGTCGGCGTTGGAGATGTCGAAGACCGCGCCCACCGCGGCCGTGTCCACCCCACCTGGATGGACAGATGGACACTGACCATCACTGACCATCACTGACCATCACTGACCATCACTGACCATCCCTCATCATCACTGACCATCACTGACCATCACTGACCATCCCTGACCATCACTGACCATCACTGACCATCCCTGACCATCACTGACCATCCCCTGATCACCCATGGTCGGCGTTGGAGATGTCGAAGACCGCGCCCACCGCGGCCGTGTCCACCCCACCTGGATGGACAGATGGACACTGACCATCACTGACCATCACTGACCACTCAGTGACCATCCTTGACCATCCCTGACCATCACTGACCATCCCCTGATCATCACTGACCATCACTGACCATCCCTGGTCATCATTGATCATCCCTGACCATCCCTGACCATCACTGACCATCACTGATCACCCAGGGTCCCACTGTGTCCACCCCACCTGGATGGACAGATGGACACTGACCATCACTGACCATCCAGTGACCATCACTGACCATCCCTGACCATCACTGACCATCACTGACCACTCAGTGACCATCACTGACCATCACTGACCATCACTGACCATCCCCTGATCACCCCTGACCATCACTGACCATCCCCTGATCACCCATGGTCATCATTGATCACCCCTGACCATCCCTGGTCATCATTGATCATCCCTGACCATCCCTGACCATCACTGACCATCACTGATCACCCAGGGTCCCACTGTGTCCACCCCACCTGGATGGACAGATGGACACTGACCATCACTGACCATCACTGACCATCACTGACCATCACTGACCACCCAGTGACCATCACTGACCATCACTGACCACTCAGTGACCATCACTGACCATCCCTGACCACTCCTGACCATCACTGACCATCACGGACCATCACTGACCATCCCTGACCATCACTGACCATCACTGACCATCCCTGACCATCACTGACCACCCAGTGACCATCACTGACCATCACTGACCATCCCTGATCATCCCTGACCATCCCTGACCATCCTTGACCATCACTGACCATCACTGACCATCCCTGACCATCACTGACCATCCCTGACCATCACTGACCACTCAGTGACCACCCATTGACCATCACTGATCATCACTGACCATCACTGACCAACCCAGATTTGGGGCCCCCTCCCCACCCCAATTTTGGGGTCCCCTCCCCACCCCAAGATGTGTCCAGGCATGTCCAGGTGTGACCCCAGGTGTGACCCCAGGTGTGACCCCAGACCCAGAGCCCCCTCCCCACCTCAAGGCCGATTTTGGGACCCCTCCCCAACCCAAGGTGTGTCCAGGTGTGTCCAGGTGTGACCCCAGACTTGGGGACCCCTCCCCACCCCAAGGCAGACCCGGAGCCCCCTCCCCGGGCCGATTTTGGGGACCCCTCCCCACCCCAAGGTGTGTCCAGGTGTGACCCCAGGTGTGACCCCAGACCCGGAGCCCCCTCCCCAACCCCAAGGTGTGTCCAGGTGTAACCCCAGCTGTCCCCAGGTGTGACCCCAGATTTGGGGACCCCTCCCCACCCCAAGGCATCTCCAGATGTGACCCCAGGTGTGACCCCAGGTGTGACCCCAGACCCGGAGCCCCCTCCCCGGGCCGATTTTGGGACCCCTCCCCACCCCAAGGTGTGTCCAGATGTGACCCCAGGTGTGACCCCAGACCCGGAGCCCCCTCCCCACCCCAAGGCAGATTCGGAGCCCCCTCCCCACCCCAATTTTGGGACCCCTCCCCACCCCAAGGTGTGTCCAAGCATGTCCAGGTGTGACCCCAGGTGTGACCCCAGACCCGGAGCCCCCTCCCCAGGCCGATTTGGGGACCCCTCCCCAACCCAAGGTGTCTCCAGGCGTGTCCAGGTGTGACCCCAGGTGTGTCCCCAGGTGTGACCCCAGACCCGGAGCCCCCTCCCCAGGCCGATTTTGGGGTCCCCCCGGTGTCACCTGTCCCCCGTTTCTGCAGGCGCAGGCGTTTGAGGATCTCCTCGAATTTGGGGTGCTGGCTCAGGTGCTGCAGCCGCACGTGGACGCCCCCGCGCAGCCCCGTGCCCAGGTTGGACGGGCAGGTGAGGATGTAGCCCAGGTGCTCCGTCCACATGAAGGGGTGCCCCGCCTTCTTGAAGATCTCCTCGATCTGGGGGAGCCCCGAAATCGGGGGTTAATTGGGGTTAATTGGGGGATTCATTAATTGGGGGATTCATTAATTGGGGACGCCCCAAAATTGGGGGGGGGGGGGGGGGAAATGGGGTTAATTGGGTGGTTCTGGGATTAATTAATTGGGGACTCCAGAACTGGGGAGATGGGACCCCAGGTGTGTCCCCAGGTGTGTCCAGGTGTGTCCAGGTGTCTCCAGGTGTGTTCCAGACTGGGTTCTAGATCGGTTCTAGACTCGGTTCTAGACCAGGTTCTAGATTGTTCTAGAGCGGTTCTAGACTGTTCTAGGCTCGGTTCTAGACTCGGTTCTAGATCGGGTTCTAGAGCGGTTCTAGACTGGGTTCTAGACGGGTTCCAGGTGTCCCCAGGTACCCCCAGCTGTCCCCAGATATCCCCAGGTGTGTCCAGGTGTGTCCAGGTGTGTTCAGGTGTCCCCAGGTGTGTTCCGGTGTCCCCAGGTGTCCCCAGGTGTGTTTTGGGTGTCCCCAGGTGTCCCCAGGTGTCCCCAGGTGTGTTCAGGTGTCCCCAGGTGTGTTTTGGGTGTCCCCAGGTGTGTTTTGGGTGTCCCCAGGTGTGTCCAGGTGTGTCTCAGGTACCTTTTTGAGCCCCACACAGAAGCGCCTGAACACCTCCTTCATGTTCCCTCCCTTCTCCATGGAGATGTGTCCCCAGGTGTGACCCCAGGTGTGACCCCAGGTGTGTTCAGGTGTCCCCAGGTGTCCCCAGGTGTGTCCCCAGGTGTCCCCAGGTGTCCCCAGGTGTCCCCAGGTGTCCCTGCTCACCTTTTTGAGCCCCACGCAGAAGCGCCTGAACACCTCCTTCATGTTCCCTCCCTTCTCCATGGAGATGTGTCCCCAGGTGTGACCCCAGGTGTGTTTTGGGTGTCCCCAGGTGTCCCCAGGTGTGTTCTGGTGTCCCCAGGTGTGTCCAGGTGTGTCTCAGGTACCTTTTTGAGCCCCACACAGAAGCGCCTGAACACCTCCTTCATGTTCCCTCCCTTCTCCATGGAGATGTGACCCCAGGTGTGACCCCAGGTGTGATCCCAGGTGTGTCCCCAGGTGTGTTTTGGTGTCCCCAGGTGTGTTCAGGTGTCCCCAGGTGTCCCCAGGTGTGTCTCAGGTACCTTTTTGAGCCCCACGCAGAAGCGCCTGAACACCTCCTTCATGTTCCCTCCCTTCTCCATGGAGATGACGCGCAGGTGATCCTCCTCGTTCACCCACACCAGGAACGTCTTGTTGTCGTTGTGCCTGGGGACATTTGGGGACACTCAGGGGACACTTGGGGACATTTGGGGACATCTGGGGACACTTGGGGACATTTGGGGACACTTGGGGGACATTTGGGGACATTTGGGGACATTTGGGGACACTCAGGGGACATCTGGGGACACTTGGGGGACATCTGGGGACATTTGGGGACATTTGGGGACATTTGGGGACACTTGGGGGACATTTGGGGACATTTGGGGGACATTTGGGGACATTTGGGGGACATTTGGGGACATTTGGGGACATCTGGGGACATTTGGGGACATTTGGGGACACTTGGGAGACATTTGGGGACATCTGGGGACATTTGGGGACATTTGGGGACATTTGGGGACATTTGGGGACACTCAGGGGACATCTGGGGACACTTGGGGGACATCTGGGGACATTTGGGGACACTTGGGAGACATTTGGGGAACATTTGGGGACATTTGGGGACATCTGGTGAGATTTGGGTGAGATTTGAGGACATTTGGTGACACCTGGGGATATTTGGGTGTCACTGGGGATATCTGGGTGAGGTTTGGTGACATTTTGAGGACATTTGGTGACACCTGGTGACATTTGGTGACACCTGGGGACATTGGGGACACCCACGTGCGTCGGGCCAGTCGCGGGCCATGCCCGAGGCCAGCAGCAGCGGTGACACTGGGGACATTGAGGATATCTGGGTGACATTGGGGATACCTGGGTGACATTTGGTGACATTTTGAGGACATTTGGGGACATTTGGGGACATTTGGGGACACTGGGGACACCCACCAGATGCCACGTGCGTCGGGCCAGTCGCGGGCCATGCCCGAGGCCAGCAGCAGCGGTGACACCGGGGACATTGAGGATATTTGGGTGTCACTGGGGATATCTGGGTGAGGTTTGGTGACATTTTGAGGACATTTGGTGACACCTGGTGACATTTGGTGACACCTGGGGACATTGGGGACACCCACGGGCATCGGGCCAGTCGCGGGCCATGCCCGAGGCCAGCAGCAGCGGTGACACTGGGGACATTGAGGATATCTGGGTGACATTGGGGATACCTGGGTGACATTTGGTGACATTTTGAGGACATTTGGGGACATTTGGGGACATTTGGGGACACTGGGGACACCCACCAGATGTCACGGGCGTCGGGCCAGTCGCGGGCCATGCCCGAGGCCAGCAGCAGAGGTGACACTGGGGACATTTGGGGACATTTGGGTGACATTTGGGTGACACTGGGGATATCTGGGTGAGATTTGGGGATATCTGGGTGACATTTGGGTGACACCTGGTGACACCTGGTGACATTTGGGGACACTGGGGACACCCACCAGATGCCACGGGCGTCGGGCCAGTCGCGGGCCATGCCCGAGGCCAGCAGCAGGGGTGACACTGGGGACATTTGGGTGACATTTGGGGATATTTGGGTGACACCTGGTGACACCTGCTGACATTTGGGGACATTTGGGGACATTTGGGGACACCCACCAGATGCCACGTGCGTCGGGCCAGTCGCGGGCCATGCCCGAGGCCAGCAGCAGAGGTGACACTGGGGACATTTGGGTGAGATTGGGTGACATTGGGTGACACTGGGGATATCTGGGTGACACCTGGTGACACCTGGTGACATTTGGGGACACCCACCAGATGCCACGGGCGTCGGGCCAGTCGCGGGCCATGCCCGAGGCCAGCAGCAGCGGTGACACGGGTTTGTCGAACAGGAAATGGTCATCGATGAGCTGCTGCTGCTCCTGCTCCGTCATCGCCTTCAGGGGGTAATAACGACCCTTGAACTCCCCGTCCAGGCTGTTCAGGGCTGAGGGGACAACGGGCAGGGATGGGACACAGCTGGACACAGCTGGACACAGCCGGACACAGCCGGACATGGACACACGGACATGGACACTCTCCCCGTCCAGGCTGTTCAGGGCTGAGGGGACAACGGGCAGTGACCGGACACAGCCGGACACAGCCGGACACAGCCGGACACGGCCGGACACACGGACATGGACACAGACACAGCCGGACACACGGACATGGACATGGATGGACATGGACACTCTCCCCGTCCAGGCTGTTCAGGGCTGAGGGGACAACGGGCAGTGACCGGACACAGCCGGACACAGCCGGACACAGCTGGACACAGCCGGACACAGCCAGAGACAGCTGGACACACGGACACAGCTGGACACAGCTGGACACAGCTGGACACAGCCGGACACAGCCGGACACAGCCGGACACAGCTGGACACAGCCGGACATGGACACAGACACAGCCGGACACAGCTGGACGCACGGACACTGACATGGACACACGGACATGGACACTCTCCCCGTCCAGGCTGTTCAGGGCTGAGGGGACAACGGGCAGTGACCGGACACAGCCGGACACAGCCAGACACAGCTGGACACGGCTGGACACAGCTGGACACAGCTGGACACGGATGGACACGGATGGACACACGGACACTGACATGGACACTCTCCCCGTCCAGGCTGTTCAGGGCTGAGGGGACAACGGGCAGGGATGGGACACAGCCGGACACAGCTGGACACAGCTGGACACAGCTGGACACAGCTGGACACAGCCGGACACAGCCGGACACGGATGGACACACTGACACTGACATGGACACTCTCCCCGTCCAGGCTGTTCAGGGCTGAGGGGACAACGGGCAGTGACCGGACACAGCCGGACACAGCCGGACACAGCTGGACACAGCTGGACACAGCTGGACATGGATGGACATGGACACACAGACACAACCGGACACAGCCGGACATGGACACAGACACAGCCGGACACAACCGGACATGGACACAGCCGGACACAGCCGGACACAGCCGGACACAGCCGGACACAGCTGGACACAGCTGGACACAGCTGGACACGGATGGACACAGCTGGACATGGACACAGCTGGACACAGCTGGACATGGACACACAGACACAGCCGGACACAGCTGGACACAGCTGGACATGGACACAGCCGGACACAGCTGGACACAGCTGGACACAGCCGGACACAGCTGGACACAGCCGGACACAGCCGGACACAGCCGGACACAGCTGGACACAGCTGGACACAGCCGGACACAGCCGGACACACGGACACAGCTGGACACAGCCGGACACAGCCGGACATGGACACAGCCGGACACAGCTGGACACAGCTGGACACGGATGGACACACGGACACTGACATGGACACGGACACACAGCTGGACATGGACACTCTCCCTGTCCAGGCTGTTCAGGGCTGAGGGGACAACGGGCAGTGACCGGACACAGCCGGACACAGCCGGACACAGCCGGACACAGCTGGACACAGCTGGACACGGATGGACATGGACACACAGACACAGCCGGACACAGCTGGACACAGCTGGACACGGCTGGACATGGCTGGACACGGCTGGACACAGCTGGACACAACCGGACATGGACACAGCTGGACACAGCCGGACACAGCTGGACACGGATGGACACACGGACACTGACATGGACACTCTCCCCGTCCAGGCTGTTCAGGGCTGAGGGGACAACGGGCAGTGACCGGACACAGCCGGACACAGCCGGACACAGCTGGACACAGCTGGACACAGCTGGACATGGATGGACATGGACACACAGACACAACCGGCCACAGCTGGACATGGACACACAGACACAGCCGGACACAACCGGACATGGACACAGCCGGACACAGCCGGACACAGCCGGACACAGCTGGACACAGCTGGACACAGCCGGACACAGCCGGACACAGCCGGACACAGCTGGACACAGCTGGACACGGATGGACACAGCTGGACATGGACACAGCTGGACACAGCTGGACATGGACACACAGACACAGCCGGACACAGCTGGACATGGACACACAGACACAGCCGGACACAGCTGGACACAGCTGGACATGGACACAGCCGGACACAGCTGGACACAGCCGGACACAGCTGGACACAGCCAGACACAGCTGGACACAGCCGGACACAGCTGGACACAGCCGGACACAGCCGGACACAGCCGGACACAGCTGGACACAGCTGGACACAGCCGGACACAGCCGGACACAGCTGGACACAGCTGGACACAGCCGGACACAGCCGGACACAGCTGGACATGGACACACAGACACAGCCGGACACAGCCGGACACACGGACACAGCTGGACACAGCCGGACACAGCCGGACATGGACACAGCCGGACACAGCTGGACACAGCTGGACACGGATGGACACACGGACACTGACATGGACACGGACACACAGCTGGACATGGACACTCTCCCTGTCCAGGCTGTTCAGGGCTGAGGGGACAACGGGCAGTGACCGGACACAGCCGGACACAGCCGGACACAGCCGGACACAGCTGGACACAGCTGGACACGGATGGACATGGACATGGCTGGACACAGCTGGACACAGCCAGACACAGCTGGACACAGCTGGACACGGATGGACATGGACACACAGACACAGCCGGACACAGCTGGACACAGCTGGACACGGCTGGACATGGCTGGACACGGCTGGACACAGCTGGACACAACCGGACATGGACACAGCTGGACACAGCCGGACACAGCTGGACACGGATGGACACACGGACACTGACATGGACACTCTCCCCGTCCAGGCTGTTCAGGGCTGAGGGGACAACGGGCAGTGACCGGACACAGCCGGACACAGCCGGACACAGCTGGACACAGCTGGACACAGCTGGACATGGATGGACATGGACACACAGACACAACCGGCCACAGCTGGACATGGACACACAGACACAGCCGGACACAACCGGACATGGACACAGCCGGACACAGCCGGACACAGCCGGACACAGCTGGACACAGCTGGACACAGCCGGACACAGCCGGACACAGCCGGACACAGCTGGACACAGCTGGACACAGCTGGACACGGATGGACACAGCTGGACATGGACACAGCTGGACACAGCTGGACATGGACACACAGACACAGCCGGACACAGCTGGACATGGACACACAGACACAGCCGGACACAGCTGGACACAGCTGGACATGGACACAGCCGGACACAGCTGGACACAGCCGGACACAGCTGGACACAGCCAGACACAGCTGGACACAGCCGGACACAGCTGGACACAGCCGGACACAGCCGGACACAGCCGGACACAGCTGGACACAGCTGGACACAGCCGGACACAGCCGGACACAGCTGGACACAGCTGGACACAGCCGGACACAGCCGGACACAGCTGGACATGGACACACAGACACAGCCGGACACAGCCGGACACACGGACACAGCTGGACACAGCCGGACACAGCCGGACATGGACACAGCCGGACACAGCTGGACACGGATGGACACACGGACACTGACATGGACACGGACACACAGCTGGACATGGACACTCTCCCCGTCCAGGCTGTTCAGGGCTGAGGGGACAACGGGCAGTGACCGGACACAGCCGGACACAGCCAGACACAGCTGGACACGGCCGGACACACGGACACAGCCGGACACGGCTGGACACAGCTGGACACAGCTGGACACGGATGGACACAGCTGGACACGGCTGGACACAGCCGGACACACGGACACTGACATGGACACACAGACATGGACACTCTCCCCGTCCAGGCTGTTCAGGGCTGAGGGGACAACGGGCAGTGACCGGACACAGCCGGACACAGCCAGACACAGCTGGACACAGCCGGACACAGCCGGACATGGACACAGCTGGACATGGCTGGACATGGCTGGACACAGCCGGACACAGCTGGACACAACCGGACACAGCCGGACACAGCTGGACACAGCTGGACATGGACACACAGACACAGCCAGACACAGCTGGACACAGCCGGATACAGCTGGACACAGCTGGACACACGGACACTGACATGGACACATGGACATGGACACTCTCCCCGTCCAGGCTGTTCAGGGCTGAGGGGACAACGGGCAGTGACCGGACACAGCCGGACACAGCCGGACACAGCTGGACATGGCTGGACACGGCTGGACACAGCTGGACACAGCTGGACACAGCCGGACACAGCCGGACACGAATGGACATGGACACACAGACACAGCCGGACACATGGACATGGACACTCTCCCCATCCAGGCTGTTCAGGGCTGAGGGGACATCGGGCAGTGAGGGGACACAGCCGGACACAGCTGGACACAGCTGGACACACGGACACGGACATGGACATGGATGGACATGGACACTCTCCCCGTCCAGGCTGTTCAGGGCTGAGGGGACAACGGGCAGGGATGGGACACAGCTGGACACAGCCGGACACAGCCAGACACAGCCGGACACAGCTGGACACAGCTGGACACAGCTGGACATGGATGGACATGGACACACAGACACAACCGGACACAGCCGGACATGGACACAGACACAGCCGGACACAACCGGACATGGACACAGCCGGACACAGCCGGACACAGCCGGACACAGCCGGACACAGCTGGACACAGCTGGACACAGCTGGACACGGATGGACACAGCTGGACATGGACACAGCTGGACACAGCTGGACATGGACACACAGACACAGCCGGACACAGCTGGACACAGCTGGACATGGACACAGCCGGACACAGCTGGACACAGCCGGACACAGCTGGACACAGCCGGACACAGCCGGACACAGCCGGACACAGCTGGACACAGCTGGACACAGCCGGACACAGCCGGACACACGGACACAGCTGGACACAGCCGGACACAGCCGGACATGGACACAGCCGGACACAGCTGGACACAGCTGGACACGGATGGACACACGGACACTGACATGGACACGGACACACAGCTGGACATGGACACTCTCCCTGTCCAGGCTGTTCAGGGCTGAGGGGACAACGGGCAGTGACCGGACACAGCCGGACACAGCCGGACACAGCCGGACACAGCTGGACACAGCTGGACACGGATGGACATGGACATGGCTGGACACAGCTGGACACAGCCAGACACAGCTGGACACAGCTGGACACGGATGGACATGGACACACAGACACAGCCGGACACAGCTGGACACAGCTGGACACGGCTGGACATGGCTGGACACGGCTGGACACAGCTGGACACAACCGGACATGGACACAGCTGGACACAGCCGGACACAGCTGGACACGGATGGACACACGGACACTGACATGGACACTCTCCCCGTCCAGGCTGTTCAGGGCTGAGGGGACAACGGGCAGTGACCGGACACAGCCGGACACAGCCGGACACAGCTGGACACAGCTGGACACAGCTGGACATGGATGGACATGGACACACAGACACAACCGGCCACAGCTGGACATGGACACACAGACACAGCCGGACACAACCGGACATGGACACAGCCGGACACAGCCGGACACAGCCGGACACAGCTGGACACAGCCGGACACAGCCGGACACAGCCGGACACAGCTGGACACAGCTGGACACAGCTGGACACGGATGGACACAGCTGGACATGGACACAGCTGGACACAGCTGGACATGGACACACAGACACAGCCGGACACAGCTGGACATGGACACACAGACACAGCCGGACACAGCTGGACACAGCTGGACATGGACACAGCCGGACACAGCTGGACACAGCCGGACACAGCTGGACACAGCCAGACACAGCTGGACACAGCCGGACACAGCCGGACACAGCCGGACACAGCTGGACACAGCTGGACACAGCCGGACACAGCCGGACACAGCTGGACACAGCTGGACACAGCCGGACACAGCCGGACACAGCTGGACATGGACACACAGACACAGCCGGACACAGCCGGACACACGGACACAGCTGGACACAGCCGGACACAGCCGGACATGGACACAGCCGGACACAGCTGGACACAGCTGGACACGGATGGACACACGGACACTGACATGGACACGGACACACAGCTGGACATGGACACTCTCCCCGTCCAGGCTGTTCAGGGCTGAGGGGACAACGGGCAGTGACCGGACACAGCCGGACACAGCCGGACATGGACACAGACACAGCCGGACACAGCCGGACACAGCCAGACACAGCTGGACACAGCCGGACACAGCTGGACACAGCTGGACACAGCTGGACATGGACACACAGACACAGCTGGACACAGCTGGACATGGACACAGCCGGACACAGCCGGACACAGCTGGACACAGCTGGACACAGCCGGACACAGCTGGACACAGCTGGACACAGCTGGACACAGCTGGACACAGCTGGACATGGACACACAGACACAGCTGGACACAGCTGGACACAGCCGGACATGGCTGGACATGGCTGGACATGGACACACAGACACAGCCGGACACAGCTGGACACCAAATCCATCCCAAATCCATCCCAAATCCATCCCAAATCCATCGCAAACCGATCCCAGATGGATCCCAGATCCCGAGTGGATCCCGTACCGGTGACAGAGAGCTTCTCGATGGCGCGGCGCTCGCCCCAAACCCACCCCAAACCCCCCAAATCAATCCCAAATCGATCCCAAATCCCCCAAACCGATCCCAAATGGATCCCAAACCCCCCAAACCGATCCCAGATGGATCCCAGATCCCGAGTGGATCCCGAGTGGATCCCCTACCGGTGACGGAGAGCTTCTCGATGGCGCGGCGCTCGCCGCGGCTGCAGTGCGGGGGCAGGGAGTAGCCCTTGATGCTGCGGCCGGTGCGGACGCGGCTGCTCAGGACGTATTTGGGGTCCAGGTCCTCGCCCCCCTGCGCCCCCAAAAATTCCACTCAGGGGCTGCCACGGCCACCCCCAAAAAGATCCCGAATCCAGCAGGGAATGATCCCAAAATCATCCCGAAATCACCCCAAAATCATCCTAAAATCCCTCTTGAAATTATCCCCAAGTCACCCCAAAATCATCCCAAAATCATCCCAAAATCATGCTAAAATCCCCCTCAAATTCATCCCAAAAATCACCCCAAAATCACCCAAAAATCATCCCAAAATCCCCCTCGAATTCACCCCAAAATCATCCTAAAATCCCCCTCAAAATTATCCCAAAATCATCCCGAAATCACCCCAAAATCATCCTAAAATCCCCCTTGAAATCACCCCAAAATTATCCCAAAATCATCCCGAAATCACCCCAAAATCATCCCCAAATCATCCTAAAATCCCCCTCGAAATTATCCCAAAATCATCCCGAAATCACCCCAAAATCATCCCAAAATCATCCTAAAATCCCCCTCAAAATTATCCCAAAATCATCCCGAAATCACCCCAAAATCATCCTAAAATCCCTCTTGAAATTATCCCCAAATCACCCCAAAATCATCCCAAAATCATCCCAAAATCATCCTAAAATCCCCCTCAAAATTATCCCAAAATCATCCCGAAATCACCCCAAAATCATCCTAAAATCCCTCTTGAAATTATCCCAAAATCATCCCGAAATCATCCCAAAATCATCCTAAAATCCCTCTTGAAATTATCCCAAAATCCCCCCAAAATCCAGCTCGAAATCCCCCTCGAAATCATCCCCAAATCACCCCAGAATCCCCCCAAAATCATCCCAAAATTCCCCTCAAAATCACCCCAAAATCACCCCAAAATCCCTCTTGAAATCATCCCAAAATCATCCCAAAATCACCCCAAAATCATCCCAAAATCATCCCGAAATCACCCCAAAATCATCCCAAAATCATCCCAAAATCACCCCAAAATAATCCTAAAATCCCCCTCAAATTCACCCCAAAATCATCCCAAAATCCCCCTCGAAATCCCTCTTGAAATCATCCCAAAATCATCCCAAAATCATCCCAAAATCCCCCTCGAAACCCCCCTCAAATCCACCTGAAATCCCTCTCAAAATCATCCCAAAATCCCCCCAAAATCCAGCTCGAAATCATCCCAAAATCTCCCTGAAATTCCCCCCAAATCATCCCAAAATCATCCCAAAATTTCCCCCAAAATCCCCCTCGAAATCATCCCCAAATCCCCCCAAAATCCCCCCAAAATCCAGCTCAAAATCATCCCCAAATCCCCCCAAAATCCCCCCCAAATCCCCCCAAAATCCCTGAGAAACCTCGGGGGTTGGGACACCCCAAAACCCCCAAAATCTCCCCCAAAATCCTCCTCAAAATCTCCCCCAAAATCCCCTCCTGAGACCCCTGGGAACCTCCCAAATTCCGGGGACCCCCCAAAATTCAGGGATCCCCAAAATTTCGGGGACCCCTCCCAAATTTTGGGGACCCCTCCCAAATTCCGGGGACCCCCCAAAATTCAGGGATCCCCAAAATTTCGGGGACCCCTCCCAGATTTCGGGGACCCCTCCCAAATTTCGGGGACCCCCTGAAGGTTTCTGGGACCCCCCAAATTTCAGGGACCTTGAGGTTCCTGTGGCTGCTTCCCTGCCCTCCTGAGACCCCTGGGGACCTCCCCAAATTCCTGGGACCCCTCCCAAATTTCAGGGACCCCCCCCAGATTTTGGGGACCCCTCCCAAATTTCGGGGACCCCCTGAAGGTTTCGGGGACCCCCCGACCTTGAGGTTCTCGTGGTTGAGGTCGGTGACCCCCAGGGTGTCCCTGTCACCCCTTCCTGACCCTCCTGAGACCTTTGGGGACCTCCCCAAATTCCTGGGACCCCCTGAAGGTTCTGGAGACCCCTCCCAGATTTTGGGGACCCCCCCAGATTTCGGGGACCCTCCCAGATTTCGGGGACCCTCCCAGATTTTGGGGACCCCCTGACCTTGAGGTTCTCGTGGTTGAGGTCGGTGCGGTGCTTGGTGACCCCCAGGGTGTCCCTGTCACCCTTTCCTGACCCTCCTGAGACCCCACCCAAATTCTGGGGACCCCTCCCAGATTTTGGGGACCCCTCCCAGATTTTGGGGACCCCCTGACCTTGAGGTTCTGGTGGTTGAGGTGTGTCCAGTGCTTGGTGACCCCTCAAGGTGTCCCTGTCACCCCTTCCTGACCCTCCTGAGACCTTTGGGGACCTCCCCAAATTCCTGGGACCCCCTGAAGGTTTCGGGGACCCCTCCCAGATTTCGGGGACCCCCCCCAGATTTCGGGGACCCCTCCCAGATTTCGGGGACCCCCTGAAGGTTTCGGGGACCCCCCGACCTTGAGGTTCTCATGGTTGAGGTCGGTGGCCCCAGGGTGTCCCTGTCACCCTTTCCTGACCTTCCTGAGACCCCACCCAAATTCCGGGGACCCCTCCCAGATTTCGGGGACCCCTTCCAGATTTTGGGGACCCCCTGAAGGTTCTGGGGACCCCTCCCAGATTTCGGGGACCCCCCCAGATTTTGGGGACCCCCTGACCTTGAGGTTCTCATGGTTGAGGTTGGTGACCCCCAGGGTGTCCCTGTCACCCCTTCCTGACCCTCCTGAGACCCCACCCAAATTCCGGGGACCCCTCCCAGATTTCGGGGACCCCCCCCAGATTTCGGGGACCCCTCCCAGATTTCGGGGACCCCCCCCAGATTTTGGGGACCCCCCCAGATTTTGGGGACCCCCCTGACCTTGAGGTTCTCATGGTTGAGGTTGGTGACCCCTCAAGGTGTCCCTGTCACCCTTTCCTGACCCTCCTGAGACCCCACCCAAATTCCAGGGACCCCTCCCAGATTTTGGGGACCCCTCCCAGGTTTCGGGGACCCCCCCAGGTTTTGGGGACCCCCTGACCTTGAGGTTCTCGTGGTTGAGGTCGGTGCGGTGTTTGTCCGTGGGTTTGTAGCCCCCGTGCCGGTCCTGGATCACGGGGTCGAAAAGTTCCTTGAAAACCTCGTAGGATTCCTCATCACCGGCCACGCAGCCCACGGTCATGATGAACGGGTGGCCTGGGGACCAGTATGGGTCACTGGGGTTACTGGGATGGGACTGGGACCAGTATGGGTCACTGGGACCAGTACGGGACTGGGATGGGGCACTGGGACCAGTATGAGACCGGTATGGGGCACTGGGATTGGGTATGGGACCAGTATGGGACTGGGATGGCACTGGGGAGTGACCCACGGTCATGATGAACGGGTGGCCTGGGGACCAGTACGGTCACTGGGGTTACTGGGATGGGACTGGGACCAGTATGAGACCAGTATGGGGCACTGGGATTGGGTATGGGACCAGTATGGGACTGGGATGGGACTGGGGAGTGACCCACGGTCATGATGAACGGGTGGCCTGGGGACCAGTACAGTCACTGGGGTTACTGGGATCACTGGGATGGGGCAGTGGGGTCACTGGGGTTACTGGGACCAGTACGGGACTGGGATGGGGCACTGGGACCAGTATGGGTCACTGGGATGGGGCTCTGGGACCAGTATGGGGCACTGGGGAGTGACCCACGGTCATGATGAACAGGTGGCCTGGGGACCAGTATGGGTCACTGGGGTTACTGGGATGGGACTGGGACCAGTATGGGTCACTGGGGTGGGCTGCAGACCCCATGGATGAACTGGGGACCCCCTGGGGTGCTCCGGGGGTCCCTGGGGTGCTCTGGGGGTCCCTGGGGTGGGCCTGAGGACCCCTTGGTCAGTTTGGGGACCCCCCCCTGGGGTGCTCCGGGGGTCCCTGGGATGGTCTGGGGGTCCCTGGGGTTCTCCAGGGGTCCCGGGGGTCTCTCAGGGGTCTCTTGGGGGTCTCTCGGGGGTCCCTGGGGTGCTCTGGAGGTCCCTGGGGTGCTCCGGGGGTCCCTGGGGTGCACGGGAGTCTCTCAGGTGTCCCTGGGGTGCTCTGGGGTGCTCGGGGGTCCCGGGTGTCCCAGGGGTCTCTCAGGGGTCCCATGGGTGCTCGGGGGTCCTGGGGGTCTCTTGGGGGTCCCTGGGGTGCTCTGGAGGTCCCTGGGGTTGTCTGGGGGTCCCTTGGGTGCTCGGGGGTCTCTCGGGGGTCTCTCGGGGGTCCCTTGGGTGCTCCAGGGATCCCTGGGGTGCTTGGGGGTCCCGGGGGTCTCTCGGGGGTCCCTGGGGTGCTCTGGGTGTCCCTGGGGTGCTCTGGGGGTCCCTGGGGTGCTCTCGGGGGTCTCTAGGGGGTCCCTGGGGTGCTCCGGGGGTCCCTGGGGTGTTCCGGGGGTCCCTGGAGTGCTCCAGGGGTCTCTCGGGTGTCTCTTGGGTGCTCGGGTGTCCCTGGGGTGCTCTGGGGTGCTTGGGGGTCCCTGGGGTGCTCCGGGGGTCTCCCAGGGGTCTCACCGGGGTTGTCCACGCCGGTCTGGATGACGTCATCGAGGGTGAAGCCGCTGGGGGTCTCCTTGTCCCGGAGTTTCTGGTACAGGGCGGGGGTCAGGACCTTGGCCATGTGATTGTTGTGCTTGGACAGGTCCGGGAACTCCTCCTCGGCCGAGAACTTCTGCTTGTACTTGTTGTGGGTGTTGCTGAACGGCATCGTGGGGACACCAGGACACTGTGGGGACACCAGGACACTGTGGGGACACCAGGACACTGTGGGGACATTGGGGGACACCAGGACACCGTGGGGACACCGTGGGGACACCAGGACAGGGTCAGGGGACACAGGGACAGGGATCAGGGAACTCCTCCTCGGCCGAGAACTTCTGCTTGTACTTGTTGTGGGTGTTGCTGAACGGCATCGTGGGGACACTGTGGGGACATTGGGGGACATGGTGTGACATGGTGACACCGTGGTGACACTGTGGGGACAGTGACAGAGTCAGGGGACACGGGGTGACACTGGGGACACCGGGACAGGTCAGGGAACTCCTCCTCGGCAGAGAACTTCTGCTTGTACTTGTTGTGGGTGTTGCTGAACGGCATCGTGGGGACACCAGGACACTGTGGGGACATTGGGGGACATGGTGACACCAGGGGGACACCGTGGGGACACCGTGGGGACACCGTGGGGACACTGTGGGGACACCAGGACAGGGTCAGGGGACATGGGGTGACACAGGGGGACAGGTCTGGGAACTCCTCCTCGGCTGAGAACTTGAGCTTGTACTTGTTGTGGGTGTTGCTGAACGGCATCTTGGGGACACTGTGGGGACACCAGGACAGGGTCAGAGGTCATGGTGACACCGTGGGGACACTGTGGGGACACAGGGACAGGGTCAGGGGACACCAGGACAGGGGTCAGGGGTCTCCTCCTCGGCCGAGAACTTCTGCTTGTACTTGTTGTGGGTGTTGCTGAACGGCATCTTGGGGACACCGGGACACTGTGGGGACACCAGGACAGGGTCAGGGGACACGGGGTGACACCGTGGGGACACTGTGGGGACACCAGGACAGGGATCAGGGAACTCCTCCTCGGCAGAGAACTTCTGCTTGTACTTGTTGTGGGTGTTGCTGAACGGCATCGTGGGGACACCAGGACACTGTGGGGACATTGGGGGACATGGTGTGACATGGTGACACCGTGGGGACACCGTGGGGACACTGTGGGGACACCAGGACAGGGTCAGGGGACACGGGGTGACACTGGGGACACCGGGACAGGGATCAGGGAACTCCTCCTCGGCTGAGAACTTCTGCTTGTACTTGTTGTGGGTGTTGCTGAACGGCATCTTGGGGACACTGTGGGGACACCAGGACACTGTGGGGACAGGGACAGGGTCAGGGGACACGGGGTGACACCGTGGGGACACCGTGGGGACACCGGGACAGGGATCAGGGAACTCCTCCTCGGCAGAGAACTTCTGCTTGTACTTGTTGTGGGTGTTGCTGAACGGCATCTTGGGGACACCAGGACACTGTGGGGACACCAGGACACTGTGGGGACACCAGGACAGGGTCAGGGACAAGGTCAGGGGACACGGGGTGACACTGTGGGGACACCAGGACAGGGTCAGGGGACACCAGGACAGGGATCAGGGAACTCCTCCTCGGCCGAGAACTTCTGCTTGTACTTGTTGTGGGTGTTGCTGAACGGCATCTTGGGGACACTGTGGGGACATTGGGGGACATGGTGACACCAGGTGACACTGTGGGGACACCGTGGGGACACTGTGGGGACACCGTGGGGACACCGGGACAGGGATCAGGGAACTCCTCCTCGGCAGAGAACTTCTGCTTGTACTTGTTGTGGGTGTTGCTGAACGGCATCGTGGGGACACCAGGACACTGTGGGGACATTGAGGGACATGGTGTGACATGGTGACACCGTGGGGACACTGTGGGGACACTGTGGGGACACCAGGACAGGGTCAGGGGACACAGGGTGACACTGGGGACACCAGGACAGGGGTCAGGGAACTCCTCCTCGGCCGAGAACTTCTGCTTGTACTTGTTGTGGGTGTTGCTGAACGGCATCTTGGGGACACCAGGACACTGTGGGGACATTGAGGGACATGGTGACACCGTGGGGACACCGTGGGGACAGTGACAGGGTCAGGGGACACTGTGGGGACACGGGGTGACACAGGGGGACAGGTCTGGGAACTCCTCCTCGGCTGAGAACTTCTGCTTGTACTTGTTGTGGGTGTTGCTGAACGGCATCTTGGGGACACTGTGGGGACACCAGGACACTGTGGGGACATTGGGGGACATGGTGACACCGTGGGGACACTGTGGGGACACCGTGGGGACACCAGGACAGGGGTCTGGGAACTCCTCCTCGGCCGAGAACTTCTGCTTGTACTTGTTGTGGGTGTTGCTGAACGGCATCGTGGGGACACCAGGACACTGTGGGGACACCAGGACACTGTGGGGACATTGGGGGACATGGTGACACCGTGGGGACACTGTGGGGACAGGGACAGGGTCAGGGGACAGTGACAGGGTCAGGGGACATGGAGGGACACTGTGGGGACATGGTGACATTGTGGGGACACAGGGGGGACACGGGGGGGACACGGGGGGGACACGGGGGGGTCAGAGGGACACTGAGGGACAGTGTGGGACAGGGGGTGGTGGCACTGGGGGGACACCGGAGAACACCGGGGGGGGACACCGGGGGACACTGTGGGGACATTGGGGGGACAGTGACAGGGTCAGGGGTCATGGGGGGACACTGTGGGGACACTGTGGTGACATTGGGGGACATGGTGACACCGTGGGGACACTGGGGACACCAGGGGGGGACACTGTGGGGACACCGGGACAGCCAGGGGACATCGAGGGGGACACCGGGGGGGGGTCAGAGGGACACTGCAGGGACAAAGACAGGGGGTGGTGGCACTGGGGGGACACCGGGACAGCCAGGGGACACCGGGGACACCGGGGGGGGACACCGGGGGGACACTGGGGACACCAGGGGGGGACACGGGGGAGGGGACACGGGGGGGACACTGGGGGGAGGGGACACTGGGGGGGAGGGGACACGGGGGGGACACTGGGGGGAGGGGACACTGGGGCGGAGGGGACACTGGGGGGGAGGGGACACGGGGGGAGAGGACACTGGGGGGGAGGGGACACGGGGGGGGACACTGGGGGGGAGGGGACACTGGGGGGGAGGGGACACGGGGGGAGGGGACACGGGGGGAGGGGACACGGGGGGAGGGGACACGGGGGGGAGGGGACACTGGGGGGGAGGGGACACGGGGGGAGGGGACACTGGGGGGGAGGGGACACTGGGGAGGGGACACTGGGGGGAGGGGACACAGGGGGAGGGGACACTGGGGGAGGGGACACGGGGGGAGGGGACACGGGGGGGTCACAGCAGGTGACACGGGGGGCGTGGTGTCCCCGTGGGCGTGGCCGCCCCGCTCCGCTCCTTGTTGGGGCCGGGGTTATTCATAGCCCGGGGGGGGGCGGGGGGGCCTCGGGGGTCCCGGGGACACCGGGAGGGGGCGGGGCCCGGTCCCGAATCCCGGTCCCGAATCCCGGTCGGGATCCCGGTCCTGTCCCGGTCCCGGTCCGGATCCCTATCCCTGTCCCGGTCCCGAATCCCGGTTCCAAATCCCGATCCCGGTCCCGAATCCGGGCCCGTGTCTCGGTCCCGATCCCGAGTCCCGGTCCCGGTTCCAAATCCCGGTCCCGGTGACACCGGGCGGGGGGCGCGGGTCCCTGTCCCGGTCCCAAATCCCGATCCCGGTCCCAAATCCCGGTCCGGATCCCGATCCCGGATCCTGATCCCGGTTCCAAATCCCGATCCTGGTCCCGGATCCGGGTCCCGGTCCCAAATCCCGGTCCCGGTGACACCGGGCGGGGGGCGGGTCCCTGTCCCGATCCCGGTCCCGAATCCCGGTCCCAAATCCCGGTCCCGGATCCCGATCCCGGTTCCGGGTCCCGATCCCAAATCCCGGTCCCGGTGGCACCGGGCGGGGGACGGGTCCCTGTCCCGGTCCCGAATCTCGGTCCGGATCCCGATCCCGGTCCCGGTCCCAAATCCGGGTCCCGAATCCCGGTTCCGATCCTAAATCCCGGTCCCGGTGACACCGGGCGGGGGGCGCGGGTCCCTGTCCCGGTCCCGAATTCCGATCCCGGTTCCAAATCCCGGTCCCGGTCCCAAATCCCGGTCCGGATCCCGATCCCGATCCCGGTCCCGAATCCCGATCCCGGTTCCAAATCCCGATCCCGGTCCCGAATCCGGGTCCCTGTCTCGATCCCGGTCCCAAATCCCGGTCCCAATCCCTGTCCCGAATCCCGGTCCCGGTCCCGACTGGACCCATCCCGGGGGGGGCGGTGCCGGTCCTCAAGGGGGTCCTTGGGGCGTCCCGAAGGACGTCCCGGTACCGATTTGGGTCCCGGGGAGGGGTCCCGGTACCGATTTGGGTCCCGGGGAGGGGTCCCGGTACCGATTTGGGTCCCGGGGAGGGGTCCCGGTACCGATTTGGGTCCCGGGGAGGGGTCCCGGTACCGATTTGGGTCCCGGGGAGGGGTCCCGGTACCGATTTGGGTCCCGGGGAGGGGTCCCGGTACCGATTTGGGTCTGGGGGAGTGTCCTGGGGGGGTCCCGGTGGGGTCCCGAGGGTTTCCCGGTGGTCCCGGGGGGGTCCCGGTGGTCCCGGGGGTTTCCCGGTGGTCCCGGGGGGGTCCCGGGTGGATCCCGGGGGTCCCGAGGGTGGTCCCGGTGGTCCAGGGTGGATCCCGGGGGTCCCGGGGGGGGTCCCGAGGGTTTCCCGGTGGTCCCGGGGTGGTCCCGGGGGGGTCCCGGTGGGGTCCCGGTGATCCCGGGGTGGTCCCGGGGGTTTCCTGGGGGTCCCGGGGGTTTCCCGGGGTGGTCCCGGAGGTTCCCGGGGTGGTCCCGGGGGTGGTCCCGGGGGGGTCCCGGCGTTACCTTGTCTCTCTCGGCGGGGTCGGGTCGGGGTCGGGCCGGTACCGGGCGCGGGGGGAGCGGTGGGAGCGGGACCCCCACGGGCGCTTTTATCCCCCCCGAGACCCCCTCGGGGCTGGGGGGGCTCCGGGGGGGCTCCGAACCGGGCGGGACCGGGACCGGCCCGAGCCGCCCCCGGCCCGCGGGAGACCCTCGGGGACCCCCGGAGCCGCCCCCCGGTGTCCGGTGTCCCGGGGGGGGGGGGGAACGGGCGGCACCTGGCGCCCCCCGGGAGAGCGGGGAGGGGCCGGGACCACCCCCAAAAATAGCGGGACCACCCCCCAAATTCAGGGACCACCCCCAGAAATAGCGGGACCACCCCGAAAATAGCGGGACCACCCCCAAAAATAACGGGACCACCCCCAAATACCGGGAACCCCCCGAAAATAGCGGGACCACCCCCGAAAATAGCGGGACCACCCCCAAATTCAGGGACCCCTCCCAAAAATAGCGGGAGCCTCTGGGGCACCGGGACCACCCCCCAAATTCAGGGACCACCCCCAAATAGCGGGACCACCCCCCAAATAGCGGGACCACCCCCCAAATACCGGGACCACCCCCCAAATTCAGGGACCACCCCCAAAATAACGGGACCACCCCCCAAAATAGCGGGAACCCTTCCCAAAATAGCGGGACCACCCCCCAAATAGCGGGACCACCCCCAAAAATAACGGGACCACCCCCCAAATTCAGGGACTCTCTGGAGCACCGGGACCACCCCCAAAATAGCGGGACCACCCCCCAAATTCAGGGACCACCCCCCGAAAATAACGGGACCACCCCCAAAAATAGCGGGACCACCCCCAAATACCGGGAACCCCCCGAAAATATCGGGACCACCCCCCAAAATAACGGGACCACCCCCCAAAATAGAGGGACCCTCTGGGGCACCGGGACCACCCCTCAAAAATACCGGGAACCCCTCCCCAAATACCGGGAATCTCCCCCAAAATAACGGGACCACCCCCAAAATAACGGGACCACCCCCAAAATAGCGGGACCACCCCCAAAAATAGCGGGACCACCCCCCAAAATCAGGGACCCTCTGGGGCACCGGGACCACCCCTCAAAATAACGGGACCACCCCCCAAATTCAGGGACCACCCCCAAATTCAGGGGCCACCCCCCAAATACCGGGACCACCCCCAGAAATAGCGGGACCACCCCCCAAAAATAACGGGACCCTCTGGGGCACCGAGACCACCCCCAAAATAGCGGGACCACCCCCCAAAAATAGCGGGACCACCCCCCAAATTCAGGGACCCTCTGGGGCACCGGGACCACCCCCCAAAATAACGGGACCACCCCCCAAATTCAGGGACCACCCCCAAATTCAGGGGCCACCCCCCAAATACCGGGACCACCCCCAGAAATAGCGGGACCACCCCCCAAAAATAACGGGACCCTCTGGGGCACCGAGACCACCCCCCAAATACCGGGACCACCCCCAAAAATAGCGGGACCACCCCCCAAATTCAGGGACCCTCTGGGGCACAGGGACCACCCCCCAAATTCAAGGACCCCCCCGGGGAGCCCTGCAGGGGGGGCTTGGGGGGGACGCCCCCACCCCAAATTCCCACGGGGGGGGTCTTGGGACCCCCTAAATTCCCACGGGGGGGGTCCTGAGACCCCCAAATTCCCACGGGGGACCCCCAAATTCCCACGGCGGGGGGTCCTGAGACCCCCAAATCCCCAGGGGGGGGTCCTGAGACCCCCAAATTCTCAAAGGGGGGGTCCCGGGACCCCCTAAATTCCCACGGCGGGGGGTCCTGAGACCCCCAAATTCCCACGGGGGACCCCCAAATTCCCACGGCGGGGGGTCCTGAGACCCCCAAATTCCCACGGGGGACCCCCAAATCCCCATGGGGGGGGGTCCTGAGACCCCCAAATCCCCAAGGGGGGGTCCCGAGACCCCCAAATTCCCACGGGTTACCCCCAAATCCTCACTGGGGGGGTCTTGGGACCCCCAAATTCCCACGGGGGGGGGTCCCGGGACCCCTAAATTCCCACGGGGGGGGTCCTGAGACCCCCAAATTCCCACGGGGGACCCCCAAATTCCCACGGGGGGGGTCCTGAGACCCCCAAATCCCCAGGGGGGACCCCCCAAATCCCGGGGGAGGGGGGGCGGGGTGACCCCCCCCCGCTGGCTCAGGGCAATTCAAGCCGAGGGGGGGGGAGGGGAGGGGAGGGGAGGGGAGGGGGCGGCCCCAGCCCCGCCCCCCACCCCCCCCTCCCCCCCCCGGGTATTTTTAGGTCGGCTCCGATTTCCCGGGGGGGGATCCGGTGTCAAAAAAAGGGGGGGGGGGGGGGAGGGGGGAGGGGGTCCCAAAAAAACAGCTGGGGGGAAACTGAGGCACGGGAGGTGCGGACACCCAAAAAAATCCCACCCGAAAAACACCTCGGGGGGAAACTGAGGCACGGGAAATGGAGGTGGGGGGGGAGGACCCTCGAACCCCCCCAAGGGGGAAACTGAGGCACGGGAAATGGGGACACCCAACCCAACCCCCCAAAATCCCTCAGGGGGAAACTGAGGCACGCAAGGAGGGGATGGGAGGACCCCCAAACCCCCCCCCCAGGGGGAAACTGAGGCACAGGAGAATGAGGGGGGGTCCCTGGGGGGGGTGGACCCGGCTTTATTGGGGGGGGGGAGGGGATTTACAAGGGGATTTGGGGGGGGGCAGATCCCACCCAGGGGGGGGCCCAGATCCCACCCCCCAAAGGGATCCAGTCCCCCCCCAAAGGGATCCAGTCCCGCTCTGCTGCTCTGGGGGGCTCCAGATCCCACCTGAAGGGATCCAGATCCCACCTGGAGCACCTGGGTGGATCCAAATCCCACCCAGAGGGATCCAGATCCCCCCCAAAGGGATCCAGATCCCACCTGGAGCACCCAGAGGGGCCCAGATCCCCCCCCCAAAGGGATCCAGATCCCACCCCAGGGCTTTTTGAGCACCTGAGTGGATCCAGATCCCACCCAGAGGGGCCCAGATCCCCCCCAAAGGGATCCAGATCCCACCTGGAGCACCCAGAGGGGCCCAGATCCCCCCCCCAAAGGGATCCAGTCCCACCCCAGCGCTTTGGGGGCTCCAGATCCCCCCCATGGGGGCCCAGATCCCTCCCCAAAGGGATCCAGTCCCACCCCAGCACTTTGGGGGGCTCCAGATCCCCCCCAGAGGGGCCCAGATCCCACCCCCAAAGGGATCCAGTCCCACCCCAGGGCTTTTTGAGCACCTGAGTGGATCCAGATCCCACCCAGAGGGATCCAGATCCCACCCCCCAAAGGGATCCAGTCCCGCTCTGATGCTCCCTGGGGGCCCAGATCCCACCTGAAGGGACCCAGATCCCACCTGGAGCACCCAGAGGGACCCAGATCCCCCCCCCAAAGGGATCCAGTCCCTCCCTGGTGCTTTTTGGGGCTCCAGATCCCCCCCAGAGGGGTCCAGATCCCCCCCCAAAGGGATCCAGTCCCACCCCAGCACTTTGGGGCTCCAGATCCCACCTGGGGGGCTCCAGATCCCCTCCCCAAAGGGATCCAGTCCCACTCCAGCGCTTTGGGGGCTCCAGATCCCACCTGGATCCCGAGGAGGGTCCAGATCCCACCCAGAGGGACCCAGATCCCACCTCCCAAAGGGATCCAGTCCCACTCTGGTGCTTTTTGGGGCTCCAGATCCCCCCCAGAGGGATCCAGAACCCCTCCCCAAAGGGATCCAGTCCCGCTCCAGGACTTTGGGGGGCTCCAGATCCCCCCCAGGGGGGCCCAGATCCCAACACCCAAAGGGATCCAGTCCCGCTCTGGTGCTTTTTGGGGCTCCAGATCCCCCCCAAAGGGATCCAGTCCCACTCCAGCACTTTGGGGGCTCCAGATCCCCCCCAGAGGGATCCAGATCCCTCCCCAAAGGGATCCAGTCCCACCCCAGAACTTTGGGGCTCCAGATCCCACCCAGAGGGCTCCAGATCCCCACCCCCCAAAGGGATCCAGTCCCGCTCTGGTGCTTTTTGGGGCTCCAGATCCCCTCCCCAAAGGGATCCAGTCCCACCCCGGCGCTCCCTTGGGGCTCCAGTTCCTCCTGCGGTGGATCCCGGGTGTGGATCCCGGGTGTGGATCCCCGGGTGTGGATCCCGGGGTGGATCCCCGGGGGTGGATCCCGGGGGTGGATCCCGGGGGGTGGATCCCCGGGGGTGGATCCCCGGGGGTGGATCCCCTCAGAGCTGCTGGGCGATCCCCTGGATCCGCTGCAGAACCTCCCCGGCCTGGAGCTGATCCCACGTCAGCAGCGACAGCCCCAGCTGGTCCTCCTGGGAAAGGGATCCACTGTCGGGATCTGGGGGGATCTGGGGGGTCTGGGGGGATTTGGGGGGGACCTGGGGGGGATCTGGGGGGGGGTCTGGGGGATTTGGGGGGGATCTGAGGGGATCTGGGGGGGTCTGGGGGATTTGGGAGGGATCTGGGGGGATTTGGGGGGGACTGAGGGGATTTGGGGGGTCTGGGAGGGACCTGGGGGATCTGGGTGTGATCTGGAGGGATCTGGGAGGGATCTGAGGGGTCTGGGGGGATCTGAGGGGTCTGGGGGGGGATTTGGGGGGGATCAGGAGGGATCCGGGTGGGATCCAGGGGTGGATCCAGGTGGGATCTGGGTGGGATCCAGGGGTGGATCTGGGGTGGATCTGGGTGGGATCTGGGTGGGATCCGCACGGGATCCAGGTGGATCTGGGGTGGATCTGGGTGGGATCAGGAGGGATCCAGGTGGGATTGGGTGGATCTGGGGTGGATCTGGGTGGGATTGGGAGGGATCCATGTGGGACCCAGGGGTGGATCTGGGGTGGATCTGGGTGGGATCCAGGGGTGGATCTGGGGTGGGTCAGGAGGGATCCAGGTGGGATTGGGTGGGATCAGGAGGGATCTGGGTGGGATCCAGGGGTGGATCTGGGCTGGATCTGGGTGGATCTGGGTGGGATCAGAAGGGATCCAGGGGTGGATCCGTGTGGGATCTGGGCGGGATTGGGTGGATCCAGGGGAGGATTTTTGGGGTCTGTGGGATCCAGGGGTAGATCTGGGGTGGATCTGGGTGGATCAGGAGGGATCCGGGTGGGATCCAGGGGTGGATCCAGGTGGGATCTGGGTGGGATCCAGGGGTGTATCTGGGGTGGATCTGGGTGGGATCAGGAGGGATCCGGGTGGGATCCAGGGGTGGATCTGGGTGGGATCCAGGTGGATCAGGAGGGACCCAGGGTGGATCTGGGGTGGATCTGGGTGGGATCAGGAGGGATCCATGTGGGATCCCGGTGGATCAGGAGGGATCTGTGTGGAATCCAGGGGTGGATCCAGGTGGGATCTGGGTGGGATCCAGGGGTGGATCTGGGGTGGGATCCAGGGGTGGATCAGGAGGGATCCGGGTGGGTTTGGGTGGATCAGAAGGGATCTGGGTGGATCTGGGGTGGATCTGGGGTGGGTCAGGAGGGATCCAGGTGGGATTGGGTGGGATCAGGAGGGATCCGGGTGGGATCCAGGGGTGGATCTGGGTGGGATCAGGAGGGATCTGGGTGGGTTTGTGTGGATCAGGAGGGATCCGGGTGGGATCCAGGGGTGGATCCAGGTGGGATCTGGGTGGGATCCAGGGGTGGATCAGGGACAGGGGACCCAGGGTGGGATCCAGGGGTGGATCTGGGTGGATCTGGGTGGATCAGAGGGATCCGGGTGGAATCCAGGGGTGGATCCAGGTGGGATCTGGGTGGGATCCAGGGGTGGATCTGGGGGAATCTGGGGTGGGATCCAGGGGTGGATCCTTGCGGGATCCAGGTGGGATTGGGTGGATCAGGAGGGATCTGGGTGGGATCCAGGGGTGGATCTGGGTGGGATCAGGAGGGATCCGGGTGGGTTTGGGTGGATCAGGAGGGATCCGGGTGGACCAGGAGGGATCTGGGGTGGATCCGGGTGGATCTGGGGTGGATCCAGGTGGATCTGGTGGGATCCAGGTGGGATTGGGTGGATCAGGAGGGATCCGGGTGGGATCCAGGGGTGGATCCGCGCGGGATCCAGGTGGATCTGGGGTGGATCTGGGTGGGATCAGGAGGGATCCACGTGGGATCCAGGGTGGATCCAGGGGTGGATTTGGGGTGGGATCCAGGGGTGGATCAGGAGGGATCCGGGTGGGTTTGGGTGGATCTGGGGTGGATCTGGGGTGGGTCAGGAGGGATCCAGGTGGGATTGGGTGGGATCAGGAGGGATCTGGGTGGGATTGGGTGGATCAGGAGGGATCTGGGTGGATCTGGGGTGGATCTGGGTGGGATCCAGGTGGATCAGGAGGGATCCGGGTGGGATTGGGTGGATCCGGGGTGGACCTGGGTGGGATCCAGGGGTGGATCTGGGGTGGATCTGGGTGGGATCAGGAGGGATCCATGTGGGATCCAGGTGGATCAGGAGGGATCTGGGTGGGATTGGGTGGATCTGGGTGGATCAGGAGGGATCTGGGTGGGATCCAGGGATGGGATGGAGCGGATCCAGGTGGATCAGGAGGGATCTGGGTGGGATTGGGCGGATCTGGGTGGGATCAGGAGGGATCCAGGTGGGATCCAGGGATGGATCCGTGCAGGATCCAGGTAGATCTGGGGTGGATCTGGGTGGGATCCAGGTGGGATTGGATGGATCAGGAGGGATCTGGGTGGGTTTGTGTGGATCTGGAGGGATCCGGGGTGGATCAGGAGGGATCCGTGTGGGATCCAGGGGTGGATCTGGGGTGGATCTGGGTGGGATATGGGTGGGATCAGGAGGGATTTGGGTGGGAACTGGGTGGGATCCAGGGGTGGGATGGAGCGGATCCAGGTGGATCTGGGGTGGATCTGGGTGGGATCCAGGGATGGGATCGAGCGGATCCAGCGGATCCCTGACCTGGCGGAAGGGCTGGGCCATCTCCCGCAGGAATCTCTTGGCCGCCTGCACGGCCTCGTCCACGGTGAGGTTGAGCTGAGAGTCCGGGAGCCGCTCCTGGATCCAGCGCGGGAGCTTCCCTCGCTTGTCCCAGCGCGAAAAACGCTGAGGGATGGGGGGGAAATGGGGAGAAAACGGGGGAAAATGGGGAAAAACGGGGAAAAAATAGGAGAAAATGGGAAAAAATGGGGAAAAACGGGGGAAAATAGGAGAAAATGGGAAAAAATGGGAAAAAATGGGAAAAAATGGGGGAGAAATGGGGGAAAAATGGGGGAAAATGGGAAAAAATGGGGAAAAATGAGGAGAAAATGGGAAAAAATGGGAAATAATGGGGAAAAAACGGGGAGAAAATGGGGAGAACGGGAAAAAATGGGAAAAAAACGGGAGAAATGGGAAAAAACGAGGAGAAAATGGGGAGAAAATGGGAAAAAATGGGGAAAAATGGGGAAAAAATGGGGAAAAATGGGGAAAAATGGGAAAAAACAAGGGAAAAGTGGGGGGAAATGGGGGGAAAATTGGGGAGAAAATGGGGGAAAATGGGGAGAAATGGGAAAAAAAGGGGGGAAAATGGGAAAAAACGGGGAAAAAATAGGAGAAAATGGGAAAAAACGGGGCAGAAATGGGGGAAAAATGGGAGAAAATGGGGGGGAAATGGGGGGGAAATGGGAAAAAATGGGGAAAAACGGGGAGAAAATGGGAAAAAATGGGGAGAAATGGGAAAAAATGGGGAAAAATGGGGAAAAATGGGGAGAAACGGGAAAAAATGGGAAAAAATGGGGAAAAATGGGGAAAATGGGGAAAAATGGGGAGAAAATGGGAAAAATGGGGAAAAATGGGGGGAAAAGGGGTAGAATTGGGGGAAAATGGAGAGAAATGGGAAAAAATGGGGGGAAATGGGGGATTTAGGAGGAAATGGGAAAAAATGGGGAGAAATTAGGAAAAAATGGGGGTTTGGGATCCCAAAAACACCTCAAGACCACCAAAATACTCCCAGGACCCCCCAAACCGACCCCAAACCCCCCAAATCCCTCCAAAGTGACCCCAAACCTCCCCAAATCCCCCCAAAGTGACTCCAGAACCCCCAAAGTGACTCCAAATGACCCCAAACCCACCCAAATCTCCCCAGAGTGACTCCAGGACCCTCCCAAACCTCTCCAAACCCCCCCAAAGTGACCCCAAACCTGCCCAGGACCCCCCAAGCCAACCCCAAATCCTCCCAAAGTGACCCCAAATCCCCTCAAATCCCCCCAGAATGATCCCCAAATCCCCTCCAGACCCCCCCAAATCCCCCACCAGGAACCCCCCCAAACTCCCCACCCCCAAATCCCCCCAAACTGACCCAAACCCAACTCCCCCAAATGACCCCCCAAATCCCCCCAAAGTGACCCCAAATCCCCCCACAATGACCCCAACCCCCCAGGACCCCCAATCCACCCCAAACACCCATCCATACCCTCAGAACACCTTCATGCCCTCAGCCGCTCTCCCACAGCCGCCCCACGCCCCCAAACCCCCCAGACCCCAAACCGACCCCAAATCCCCCCAACGACCCAAATCCCCCCAAGTGACCAATCCCAAATCCCCAAACTCCCCAACATCCCCTCCAATGACCCCAATCCCCCAGACCCCAAACCCCCCCAACTACCCCAATGCCAAATCCCAGATGACCCCAAATCCCCCCAGTGACCCAAATCCCACCCCAAATGACCCCACCAGCCCCTCAGGATCCCCCAAACTCCAGACCCTCAGACCCCCAACACCAGATCAGCACTCCAAGCTGACACCAACTGCCCCTCCCCAAGTACCCCAAACCCTCCAATCCCACCATTACCCCCAATCCCTCAGGACCCCAGACCCCCCATGACCCCCACAAGCGACCCCAAGAGAGCCCCTCGATCTATGCCCTCAAGATCCCCTCCAGCACCCACAGCCCCCAAACCCCCCAGAGACCCCAAATCCCCCCAAGACCCCAAATCCCCCCCAAATCCCCCAGAGTGCCCACCAGACCCCAAAGTGACCCCAAACCCCTCCTCAGACCCCCAAATCCCCCAAAGTGCCCCCACAACCTCTCCAAATCCCCCCAAGTGACTCCAGGACCCCCCAAAGTGAACCCACCCCTCCAGGACCCCCAAACCGACCCCAAATCCCCCAAATCCCCCAAACTGACACCAGACTCCCAAGCAGATCCCAAACCCCCCAAACTGATCCCAAATCTCCCCAAAGTGACCCCAAACCCCCCCAAAGTGACCCCAAAGCCCCCCAAAGTGACCCCAACCCCCCCAACCTCCCCAAATCCCCAAAGTGACTCCAGGACACCCCCAAGCTGACCCCAAACAACCCCAAAATGACCCCAAACCTCCCAGAGTGACCCCAAATCCCCCCAAGGTGACCCCAACCCCCCCCAAAGTGACCCCAAATCCCCTCAAATCCCCCCAGAATGATCCCAAATCCTCCCCAGGACCCCCCAGGACCCCTCCCCACCTTGTCAGCGAACACCATGAGGCCGTAGTCGCTCTTGCCCCTCAGGGCTCTCCCCACGCACTGCCCCAAACCCCCCCAGGACCCCCCAAATCCCCCCAAACTGACTCCAAATCCCCCCAGAGTGACCCCAAAGTGACTCCAGGACCCCCCAAAGTGACCCCAAATCCCTCCAAACCTCCCCAAATCCCCCCAAAGTGACTCCAGGATCCCCCAAGGTGACCCCAAGCCCCCCCAAACTGACCCCAAATGCCCTCAAATCCCCCCAAAATGACCCCAAATCCCCTCCAGGACCCCCCAAACCCCCCCAAATCCCCCCAAACTGACCCCCAAACCTCCCAAATCCCCCCAAAGTGACCCTAAATCCCCCAAAGTGACCCAAACCCCCTCAAACTGACCCCAAATCCCCCAAAGTGACCCCAAATCCCCCCAAAATGACCCCAAATCCCCTCCAGGACCCCCCAGGACCCCTCCCCACCTTGTCAGCGAACACCATGAGGCCGTAGTCGCTCTTGCCCCTCAGGGCTCTCCCACGCACTGCGCCGCGTGTCTCATGGCGTCGAAGGTCAGGAATTCACCCTCGCGCACCTGCAGCTGCTCCCGCAGGAATTCCAGACGGGCCTGGCCGGGAAAAACGGGATGAGACCCCCAGAGACCCCCCAGAGATCACCCAGAGACCCCCAGAGATCACCCAGAGACCCCCAGACCCCCCCAGGTCTGCAGGACAGGTGAGCCCCAGGTGATCTCCCCCCCCACCCCCTGGAGCTGCTCCCGCAGGAATTCCAGACGGGCCTGGCCGGGAAAAACGGGATGAGACCCCCAGAGACCCCCAGAGACCACCAGAGATCACCCAGAGACCACCAGAGATCAGCAGAGATCACCAGAGACCCCCAGAGATCACCCAGAGATCACCAGAGATCACCAGAGATCACCCAGAGATCACCCAGAGACCCCTGGAGACCACCAGAGACCCCCAGAGACCACCAGAGATCACCCAGAGACCCCCAGAGACCCCAGAGACCACCCAGAGACCCCCAGAGACCCCCAGAGACCACCCAGAGACCACCCAGAGATCACCAGAGACCCCCAGGTACCCCAGAGATCACCCAGAGACCACCAGAGACTCCCCAGGTACCCCCAGACTCCCCCTGGACCCCCAGACCCCCCCAGACCCCCTCAGGTGTCCCCCAGACCCCCCCAGACCCACCCAGACTCCCCCAGGTACCCCAAGATCCCCCCCAGGTACCCCCAGGTACCCCCAAATCCCCCCAGACCCCCCCAGACCCCCCCAGGTACCCCCAAATCCCCCCAGACCCCCCCAGGTACCCCCAGACCCACCCAGAGACCACCCAGGTGTCCCCCAGACCCCCCCAGACCCCCCAAACCCCCCAGGTGTCCCCAAATCCCCCAGAGACCCCCCAGAACCCCCCAGAGACCCCCCTTGACCCACCCAGACCCCCCCAGAGACCCCCCAGACCCCCCAGAGACCCCCCAGGTGTCCCCCAGGTATCCCCAAATCCCCCAGACCCCCCCCCACCCCCCCAGACCCCCCCCAGGTGTCCCCCAAACCCCCCCAGAGACCCCCCAGACCCCCCAGACCCCCCCCAGGTACCCCCAAATCCCCCCAGACCCCTCCAGGTATCCCCAGACCCCCCCAAACCCCCCAGGTGTCCCCCAAATCCCCCCAGAGACCCCCCAGACTCCCCAGGTACCCCAAGATCCCCCCCAGGTACCCCCAGACCCCCCCAGAGACCCCCCAGACCCCCCCAGGTATCCCCCAAATCCCCCCAGACCCCCCCCCAGGTACCCCCAAACCCCCCCAGAGACCCCCCAGACCCCCCCAAACCCCC
>CM076536.1:1167418-1219719 GCA_038429875.1 Poecile montanus
ACCCAATCCCACCCGGATCCACCCCTGGATCCCACCCGGATCCCTCCCAATCCCACCCAATCCCACCTGGATCCCTCCAGATCCACCTGGATCCACCCCAGATCCACCCCTGGATCCACCCAGATCCACCCCAGATCCACCCCTGGATCCCACCAGATCCCTCCTGATCCACCCGAACCCACCCGGATCCCTCCTGATCCACCGGGATCCCACATGGATCCCTCCTGATCCCACCCGGATCACCCCCAAATCCACCCTGGGTCCCTCCTGATCCACCTGGATCCCACCCAGATCCTACCCTGGGATCCACCCTGATCCACCCCAGATCCACCCAGATCCCTCCTGATCCACCAAACCCACCTGGATCCCTCCTGATCCACCCCTGGATCCCACCCCAGATCCACCCCTGGATCCCACCCCAGATCCCCCCAGACCCCTCAGATCCCCCCAGACCCCTCAGATCCCCCAAATTGCCCCCAGATCCCCTCAGATCCTCCAGATCACACCCAGATCCCCCAGGTCCCTCCCAGACCCCCCCAGACCCCCTCAGATCCCCCCCAAATCCCCCAGACCCCCCCCAGATCCCCTCAGATCCCCCAGATCCCCTCAGATCCCCCCCAAATCCCCCAGATCCCTCCCCGATCCCCTCAGATCCCCCCAGATCCCCCCCAGGTCCCCCCAGACCCCCAGATCCCCCAGATCCGACAGTGGATCCCTTCCCAGGAGGACCCAGCTGGGGCTGTCGCTGCTGACGTGGGATCAGCTCCAGGCCGGGGAGGTTCTGCAGCGGATCCAGGGGATCGCCCAGCAGCTCTGAGGGGATCCACCCCCGGGGATCCACCCCCGGGATCCACCCCCGGGGATCACCCCCGGGGATCCACCCCCGGATCCACCCCCGGGGATCCACCCCCGGGATCCACACCCGGGATCCACACCCGGGATCCACACCCGGGATCCACACCCGGGATCCACACCCGGGATCCACCGCAGGAGGAATTGGAGCCCCAAGGGAGCGCCGGGGGGGGGACTGGATCCCTTTGGGGGGGATCTGGAGCCCCAAAAAGCACCAGAGCGGGACTGGATCCCTTTGGGGGGTGGGGATCTGGAGCCCCCCAGGTGGGATCTGGAGCCCAAAGCCCTGGGGTGGGACTGGATCCCTTTGGGGGGATCTGGATCCCTCTGGGGGGGATCTGGAGCCCCCAAAGTGCTGGAGTGGGACTGGATCCCTTTGGGGGGGATCTGGAGCCCCAAAAAGCACCAGAGCGGGACTGGATCCCTTTGGGTGTTGGGATCTGGGCCCCCCTGGGGGGGATCTGGAGCCCCCCAAAGTCCTGGAGCGGGACTGGATCCCTTGGGGAGGGGTTCTGGATCCTCTGGGGGGGATCTGGAGCCCAAAAAGCACCAGAGTGGGACTGGATCCCTTTGGGAGGTGGGATCTGGGTCCCTCTGGGTGGATCTGGACCCCTCCTCGGGATCCAGGTGGGATCTGGAAACCCCCAAAGTCCTGGAGTGGGACTGGATCCCTTTGGGGGGTGGGGATCTGGAGCCCCCTGGGTGGATCTGGAGCCCAAAGTGCTGGGGTGGGACTGGATCCCTTTGGGGGGGATCTGGAGCCCCAAAAAGCACCAGAGTGGGACTGGATCCCTTTGGGGAGGGGATCTGGATCCCTCTGGGGGGGATCTGGAGCCCCAAAAAGCACCAGAGCGGGACTGGATCCCTTTGGGGAGGGGATCTGGAGCCCCCGGGTGGGATCTGGAGCCCCCCCAAAGTGCTGGGGTGGGACTGGATCCCTTTGGGGGGGATCTGGACCCCCCCAGGTGGATCTGGACCCTTCTGGGTGCTCCAGGTGGGATCTGGAGCCCCCCAGAGCAGCAGAACGGGACTGGATCCCTTTGGAGGGGGATCTGGACACCTCTGGGTGGGATCTGGATCCACTCAGGTGCTCCAGGTGGGATCTGGAGCCCCAAAAAGCACCAGGGAGGGACTGGATCCCTTTGGGGGTGGGGGGATCTGGAGCCCCAAAGTGCTGGGGTGGGACTGGATCCCTTTGGGGAGGGGATCTGGAGCCCTCTGGGTGGGATCTGGATCCACTCAGGTGCTCCAGGTGGGATCTGGAGCCCCAAAAAGCACCGGGGGGGAGACTGGATCCCTTTGGGTGGGATCTGGAGCCCCAAAAAGCACCAGAGTGGGACTGGATCCCTTTGGGGGGTGGGGATCTGGACCCCCCCGGGTGGGATCTGGACCCCCCAGAGCAGCAGAGCAGGACTGGATCCCTTTGGGGGGGATCTGGATCCCTCTGGGGGGGATCTGGAGCCCCCAAAGCGCTGGAGTGGGACTGGATCCCTTTGGGGGGGATCTGGACCCCCCTGGGTGGGATCTGGAGCCCCCCAAAGTCTTGGAGCGGGACTGGATCCCTTTGGGGGGGGGATCTGGATCCCTCTGGGTGGGATTTGGATCCACTCAGGTGCTCCAGGTGGGATCTGGATCCCTTCAGGTGGGATCTGGAGCCCCCCAGAGCAGCAGAGCGGGACTGGATCCCTTTGGGGGGGGACTGGATCCCTTTGGGGGGTGGGATCTGCCCCCCCCCGGGTGGGATCTGGGCCCCCCCCAAATCCCCTTCTTGTAAATCCCCTCCCCCCCCCCCACAATAAAGCCGGGTCCACCCCCCCCAAGGACCCCCCCCCTCATTCTCCTGTGCCTCAGTTTCCCCCGGGGGGGGTTTGGGGGTCCTCCCCTCCCCTCCTTGCGTGCCTCAGTTTCCCCCTGAGGGATTTTGGGGGGTTGGGTTGGGTGTCCCCATTTCCCGTGCCTCAGTTTCCCCCTTGGGGGGGTTCGAGTGTCCTCCCCCCCCCCTCATTTCCCGTGCCTCAGTTTCCCCCGAGGTGTTTTTCGGGTGGGATTTTTTTTGGGTGTCCCCACCTCCCGTGCCTCAGTTTCCCCCCAGCTGTTTTTTTGGGACCCCCCTCCCCCCTCCCCCCCCCCCCCTTTTTTTGACACCGGATCCCCCCCCGGGAAATCGGAGCCGACCTAAAAATACCCGGGGGGGGGGGGGAGGGGGGGGTGGGGGGCGGGGCTGGGGCCGCCCCCTCCCCTCCCCTCCCCTCCCCCCCCCCTCGGCTTGAATTGCCCTGAGCCAGCGGGGGGGGGTCACCCCGCCCCCCCCCCCCCCGGGATTTGGGGGTCCCCCCGTGGGAATTTGGGGGTCTCAGGACCCCCCCCCTGGGGATTTGGGGGTCTCAGGACCCCCCGCCGTGGGAATTAGGGGGTCCCGGGACCCCCCCCCTGGGGATTTGGGGGTCCCCTGTGGGGATTTAGGGGGTCCCAGGACCCCCCCTTGGGAATTTTGGGGGTCCCCCGTGGGAATTTGGGGGTCTCAGGACCCTCCCCCCGTGGGAATTTGGGGGTCCCAAGACCCCCCCAGTGAGGATTTGGGGGTCACCCGTGGGAATTTGGGGGTCTCGGGACCCCCCCCTGGGGATTTGGGGGTCTCAGGACCCCCCCCCGTGGGAATTTGGGGGTCCCCCGTGGGAATTTGGGGGTCTCAGGACCCCCCCCGTGGGAATTTGGGGTGGGGGCGTCCCCCCAATCCCCCCTGCAGGGCTCCCCGGGGGGGTCCTTGAATTTGGGGGGTGGTCCCGCTATTTTTGGGGTGTGGTCCCGGTGCCCCGGAGGGTCCCGTTATTTGGGGAGGGGTTCCCGGTATTTTTGGGAGGGGTCCCTGAATTTGGGGGGGTGGTCCCGCTATTTTTGGGGGTGGTCCCGTTATTTTCGGGGGGTGGTCCCGGTATTTGGGGGGTGGTCCCGGTGCCCCAGAGGCTCCCGCTATTTTGGGGGTGGTCCCGCTATTTTGGGGGTGGTCCCGTTATTTTCGGGGGGTTCCCGGTATTTGGGGGTGGTCCCGCTATTTCTGGGGGTGGTCCCTGAATTTGAGGGGTGGTCCCTGAATTTGGGGGGTGGTCCCGTTATTTTCGGGGTGGTCCCTGAATTTGGGGGTGGTCCCTGAATTTGGGGGGTGGTCCCGTTATTTTCGGGGTGGTCCCGCTATTTTTGGGGGTGGTCCCGCTATTTTTGGGGGTGGTCCCTGAATTTGGGGGGTGGTCCCGGTGCCCCAGAGGGTCCCGTTATTTTCGGGGGGTGGCCCCTGAATTTGGGGGTGGTCCCGTTATTTTTGGGGGTGGTCCCGTTTTTTTCGGGGGGTTCCCGGTATTTGGGGGTGGTCCCGTTATTTTCGGGGTGGTCCCGCTATTTTTGGGGGTGGTCCCTGAATTTGGGGGGTGGTCCCGTTATTTTTGAGGGTGGTCCCGCTATTTTTGGGGGTGGTCCCGCTATTTGAGGGGTGGTCCCGCTATTTTTGGGGGTGGTCCCGTTATTTTCGGGGGGTTCCCGGTATTTGGGGGTGGTCCCGGTATTTCTGGGGGTGGTCCCTGAATTTGGGGGGTGGTCCCGTTATTTTCGGGGGGTGGTCCCGCTATTTTTGGGGGTGGTCCCGGCCCCTCCCCGCTCTCCCGGGGGGCGCCAGGTGCCGCCCGTTCCCCCCCCCCCCCCCGGGACACCGGACACCGGGGGGCGGCTCCGGGGGTCCCCGAGGGTCTCCCGCGGGCCGGGGGCGGCTCGGGCCGGTCCCGGTCCCGCCCGGTTCGGAGCCCCCCCGGAGCCCCCCCAGCCCCGAGGGGGTCTCGGGGGGGATAAAAGCGCCCGTGGGGGTCCCGCTCCCACCGCTCCCCCCGCGCCCGGTACCGGCCCGACCCCGACCCGACCCCGCCGAGAGAGACAAGGTAACGCCGGGACCCCCCCGGGACCACCCCCGGGACCACCCCGGGAACCTCCGGGACCCCCCCGGGACCACCCCGGGACCACCGGGACCACCCCGGGAAACCTCCGGGACCACCGGGAAACCCCCGGGAACCTCCGGGACCCCCCCGGGACCCCCGGGAAATCCTCGGAACCCCCCGGGACCACCGGGATCCCCCCGGGAAACCCTCGGGACCCCCCCCGGGACCACCGGGACCCCCCCGGGACCCTCGGGGACCACCGGGAAACCCCCGGGATCCACTTAGGAATCCCCCGGGACCCAAATCGGTACCGGGACGTCCTTGGGGACCCCCCAAGGACCCCCTTGGGGACCGGGACCGGGATTCGGGTCCGGGACAGGGACCCGCCCCCCGCCCGGTGTCACCGGGACCGGGATCGGGATCCGGACCGGGATTTGGGACCGGGATCGGGATCAGGATCCTGACCGGGATCGGGATTCGGGATCGGGACAGGGACCCGGATTCGGGACCGGGATCGGGATTTGGAACCGGAACCGGGATTCGGGACCGGGACAGGGACCCGCGCCCCCCGCCCGGTGTCACCGGGACCAGGATTTAGGATCGGAACCGGGATTCGGGACCCGGATTTGGGACCGGGACCGGGATTCGGGACCGGGATCGGGATCTGGAACCGGGATCGGGATTCGGGATTCGGGATCGGGATCGGGATCCGGACCGGGATTCGGGACCGGGACAGGGACCCGTCCCTCGCCCGGTGTCACCAGGACCGGGATTTTAGACCGGAATCGGGATTTGGAACCGGGACCGGGATTCGGGATCGGGACAGGGACAGGGGCCCGGATTCGGGACCGGGATCGGGATTTGGAACCGGGACCGGGATCCGGACCGGGATCGGGACAGGGACAGGGATCCCGACCGGGATTTGGGACCGGGACCAGGACAGGACGGGGATTCGGGACCGGGATCGGGACAGGGACCCGCGCCCAGCCCGGTGTCACCGGGACCGGGATTTGGGACCGGGATCGGGATTGGGGATCGGGATCGGGATTTGGAACCGGGATCAGGATCCAGGATCGGGATCCGGACCGGGATTTGGGACCGGGATCGGGATTTGGGACCGGGACAGGGACCCGCGCCCCCCGCCCGGTGTCACCGGGACCGGGATTTGGGACCGGGACAGGGATCGGGATTTGGGACCGGGACCGGGACTCGGGATCGGGACCGAGACACGGGCCCGGATTCGGGACCGGGATCGGGATTTGGAACCGGGATTCAGGACCGGGACAGGGATAGGGATCCGGACCGGGACCGGGACAGGACCGGGATCCCGACCGGGATTCGGGCCCGGGCCCCGCCCCCTCCCGGTGTCCCCGGGACCCCCGAGGCCCCCCCGCCCCCCCCCCCCGGGCTATGAATAACCCCGGTCCCAACAAGGAGCGGAGCGGGGCGGCCACGCCCACGGGGACACCACGCCCCCCGTGTCACCTGCTGTGACCCCCCCGTGTCCCCTCCCCCCCGTGTCCCCTCCCCCCGTGTCCCCTCCCCCCCAGTGTCCCCTCCCCCCGTGTCCCCTCCCCCCCCCCAGTGTCCCCTCCCCCCCAGTGTCCCCTCCCCCCGTGTCCCCTCCCCCCCAGTGTCCCCTCCCCCCCGTGTCCCCTCCCCCCCAGTGTCCCCTCCCCCCCGTGTCCCCTCCCCCCCCGTGTCCCCTCCCCCCGTGTCCCCTCCCCCCCAGTGTCCCCTCCCCCCGTGTCGCCTCCCCCCGTGTCCCCTCCCCCCCGTGTCCCCTCCCCCCCAGTGTCCCCTCCCCCCCAGTGTCCCCTCCCCCCCGTGTCCCCTCCCCCCCAGTGTCCCCTCCCCCCCGTGTCCCCTCCCCCCGTGTCCCCTCCCCCCGTGTCCCCTCCCCCCCAGTGTCCCCTCCCCCCCGTGTCCCCTCCCCCCAGTGTCCCCTCCGGTGTCACCCGGTGTCCCTCGGTGTCCCCTGGCTGTCCCAGTGTCCCCCCCCGTGTCCCCCCCCCCGTGTCCCCTCCGGTGTCCCCCGGTGTCCTCCCGGTGTCACTATGTCCCCCAATGTCACCACGGTGTCACCATGTCCCCCCAATGTCCCCACAGTGTCCCCCGGTGTCCCCCCCCGGTGTTCTCCGGTGTCCCCCCAGTGCCACCACCCCCTGTCCTTGTCCCCGCCGTGTCCCTCTGACCCCCGCGTGTCCCCCCCGGTGTCCCCCCCGTGTCCCCCCCCGTGTCCCCACAATGTCACCATGTCCCCACAGTGTCCCCACGTGTCCCCTGACCCCTGTCCCGGTGTCCCCACGGTGTCACCATGTCCCCACAGTGTCCCCACGGTGTCACCACGGTGTCCCCACGGTGTCCCCATGTCCCTCAATGTCCCCACAGTGTCCTGGTGTCCCCAAGATGCCGTTCAGCAACACCCACAACAAGTACAAGCAGAAGTTCTCGGCCGAGGAGGAGTTCCCGGACCTGTCCCCCTGTGTCACCCCGTGTCCCCACAGTGTCCCCTGACCCTGTCACTGTCCCCACAGTGTCACCCCGTGTCCCCTGACCCTGTCCCTGTCCCCACAGTGTCCTGGTGTCCCCAAGATGCCGTTCAGCAACACCCACAACAAGTACAAGCAGAAGTTCTCGGCCGAGGAGGAGTTCCCAGACCCCTGTCCCGGTGTCCCCAGTGTCACCCCGTGTCCCCTGACCCCTGTCCCGGTGTCCCCACAGTGTCCCCACGGTGTCCCCACGGTGTCACCATGTCCCTCAATGTCCCCACAGTGTCCCCAAGATGCCGTTCAGCAACACCCACAACAAGTACAAGCAGAAGTTCTCGGCCGAGGAGGAGTTCCCAGACCTGTCCCCCTGTGTCACCCTGTGTCCCCTGACCCTGTCACTGTCCCCGTGTCCCCCTGGTGTCACCATGTCCCTCAATGTCCCCACGGTGTCACCCCGTGTCCCCTGACCCTGTCCTGGTGTCCCCACAGTGTCCCCACGATGCCGTTCAGCAACACCCACAACAAGTACAAGCAGAAGTTCTCGGCCGAGGAGGAGTTCCCTGATCCCTGTCCCGGTGTCCCCACGGTGTCCCCACGGTGTCACCATGTCCCCACAGTGTCCTGGTGTCCCCACAGTGTCCTGGTGTCCCCACGATGCCGTTCAGCAACACCCACAACAAGTACAAGCAGAAGTTCTCGGCCGAGGAGGAGTTCCCGGACCTGTCCCCCCATGTCACCCCGTGTCCCCTGACCCTGTCCCTGTCCCCACAGTGTCCTGGTGTCCCCACAGTGTCCCCACGATGCCGTTCAGCAACACCCACAACGAGTACAAGCAGAAGTTCTCGGCCGAGGAGGAGTTCCCAGACCCCTGTCCCGGTGTCCCCAGTGTCACCCCGTGTCCCCTGACTCTGTCACTGTCCCCACAGTGTCACCACGGTGTCACCATGTCACACCATGTCCCCCAATGTCCCCACAGTGTCCTGGTGTCCCCACAGTGTCCTGGTGTCCCCACGATGCCGTTCAGCAACACCCACAACAAGTACAAGCAGAAGTTCTCGGCCGAGGAGGAGTTCCCAGACCCCTGTCCTGGTGTCCCCACGGTGTCCCCCCGGTGTCCCCACGGTGTCCCCACAGTGTCCCCACAGTGTCACCTGGTGTCACCATGTCCCCCAATGTCCCCACAGTGTCCCCAAGATGCCGTTCAGCAACACCCACAACAAGTACAAGCAGAAGTTCTCGGCCGAGGAGGAGTTCCCTGATCCCTGTCCTGGTGTCCCCACGGTGTCCCCACGGTGTCACCCCGTGTCCCCTGACCCTGTCCTGGTGTCCCCACAGTGTCCTGGTGTCCCCAAGATGCCGTTCAGCAACACCCACAACAAGTACAAGCAGAAGTTCTCGGCCGAGGAGGAGTTCCCTGATCCCTGTCCTGGTGTCCCCAGTGTCACCCCGTGTCCCCTGACTCTGTCACTGTCCCCACAGTGTCCCCACGGTGTCACCATGTCCCCTCACCCTGTCCTGGTGTCCCCACAGTGTCCTGGTGTCCCCAAGATGCCGTTCAGCAACACCCACAACAAGTACAAGCAGAAGTTCTCGGCCGAGGAGGAGTTCCCAGACCCCTGTCCTGGTGTCACCACGGTGTCCCCACGGTGTCCCCACGGTGTCACCATGTCCCTCAATGTCCCCACAGTGTCCCCACGATGCCGTTCAGCAACACCCACAACAAGTACAAGCAGAAGTTCTCGGCCGAGGAGGAGTTCCCAGACCCCTGTCCTGGTGTCCCCACAGTGTCCCCCCGGTGTCCCCACGGTGTCCCCACGGTGTCCCCACGGTGTCCCCACGGTGTCACCATGTCCCCCAATGTCCCCACAGTGTCCCCAAGATGCCGTTCAGCAACACCCACAACAAGTACAAGCAGAAGTTCTCGGCCGAGGAGGAGTTCCCGGACCTGTCCAAGCACAACAATCACATGGCCAAGGTCCTGACCCCCGCCCTGTACCAGAAACTCCGGGACAAGGAGACCCCCAGCGGCTTCACCCTCGATGACGTCATCCAGACCGGCGTGGACAACCCCGGTGAGACCCCCGGAGCACCCCAGGGACCCCCAAGCACCCAAGAGACACCCGAGAGACCCCCGGAGCACCCAAGGGACCCCCAAGGGACCCCCGAGCACCCCAGGGACCCCTGAGAGACCCCCGAGCACCCCAGGGACCCCTGAGAGACCCCCGGGACACCCGGAGCACCCAAGGGACCCCCGAGAGACCCCCGGGACCCCTGAGAGACCCCCGAGAGACCCCCGAGCACCCCAGGGACCCCTGAGAGACCCCCGAGCACCCCGGGGACCCCTGGAGCACCCAAGGGACCCCCGAGCACCCCAGGGACACCCGAGGGACCCCCGGAACCCCCCGGAGCACCCCAGGGACCCCCGAGAGACCCCCGAGCACCCCAGGGACCCCCAGGGCACCCCAGGGGTTTCCCAGCTCATCCATGGGGTCTGCAGCCCACCCCAGTGACTGTACTGGTCCCAGTCCCATCCCAGTGTCCCATACTGGTCTCATACTGGTCCCAGTGCCCCATACTGGTCTCATACTGGTCCCAGTGACCCATCCCAGTCCCGTACTGGTCCCAGTCCCATCCCAGTAACCCCAGTGACCCATACTGGTCCCCAGGCCACCCGTTCATCATGACCGTGGGTCACTCCCCAGTCCCATACTGGTCCCATACCCAATCCCAGTGTCCCATACTGGTCCCATACCCAATCCCAGTGCCCCATACTGGTCCCAGTGCCAATCCCAGTGCTCCATACTGGTCCCAGTGCCCCATCCCAGTCCCATACCGGTCCCAGTAACCCCAGTGACCCCAGTGCCCCATCCCAGTGATCCCAGTAACCCCAGTGCCCCATACTGGTCCCAGTGCCAATCCCAGTGTCCCGTACTGGTCTCATACTGGTCCCAGTCCCATCCCAGTAACTCCAGTGACCCATACTGGTCCCCAGGCCACCCGTTCATCATGACCGTGGGTCACTCCCCAGTCCCATCCCAGTCCCATACTGGTCCCATACCCAATCCCAGTGCCCCATACTGGTCTCATACTGGTCCCAGTGCCCCATCCCAGTCCCGTACTGGTCCCAGTGCCCCATCCCAGTCCCGTACTGGTCCCAGTCCCATCCCAGTAACCCCAGTGACCCATACTGGTCCCAGTCCCATCCCAGTAACCCCAGTGCCCCATACTGGTCCCAGTCCCATCCCAGTAACCCCAGTGCCCCATACTGGTCCCCAGGCCACCCGTTCATCATGACCGTGGGTCACTCCCCAGTCCCATCCCAGTCCCATCCCAGTCCCATACTGGTCCCAGTGCCCCATACTGGTCTCATACTGGTCCCAGTGACCCATCCCAGTCCCGTACTGGTCCCAGTGACCCATATTGGTCCCAGTCCCATCCCAGTAACCCCAGTGACCGTACTGGTCCCCAGGCCACCCGTTCATCATGACCGTGGGTCATTCCCCAGTCCCATCCCAGTCCCATACTGGTCCCATACCCAATCCCAGTGCCCCATACTGGTCTCATACTGGTCCCAGTGCCCCATCCCAGTGCCATACTGGTCCCAGTAACCCCAGTGACCGTACTGGTCCCCAGGCCACCCGTTCATCATGACCGTGGGCTGCGTGGCCGGTGATGAGGAATCCTACGAGGTTTTCAAGGAACTTTTCGACCCCGTGATCCAGGACCGGCACGGGGGCTACAAACCCACGGACAAACACCGCACCGACCTCAACCACGAGAACCTCAAGGTCAGGGGGTCCCCAAAACCTGGGGGGTCCCCGAAATCTGGGAGGGGTCCCCAAAACCTGGGGGGGTCCCCAAAATCTGGGGGGGGTCCCCGAAATCTGGGAGGGGTCCCTGGAATTTGGGTGGGGTCTCAGGAGGGTCAGGAAAGGGTGACAGGGACACCTTGAGGGGTCACCAACCTCAACCATGAGAACCTCAAGGTCAGGGGGGTCCCAAAATCTGGGAGGGTCCCCGAAATCTGGGAGGGGTCCCCGAAATCTGGGAGGGGTCTCCAGAACCTTCAGGGGGTCCCAGGAATTTGGGGAGGTCCCCAAAGGTCTCAGGAGGGTCAGGAAGGGGTGACAGGGACACCCTGGGGGTCACCAACCTCAGCCATGAGAACCTCAAGGTCAGGGGGTCCCCGAAACCTTCAGGGGGTCCCCGAAATTTGGGAGGGGTCCCCAAAATCTGGGAGGGGTCCCCAAAACCTTCAGGGGGTCCCCGAAATCTGGGAGGGGTCTCAGGAGGGTCAGGAAGGGGTGACAGGGACACCCTGGGGGTCACCAAGCACTGGACACACCTCAACCACCAGAACCTCAAGGTCAGGGGGTCCCCGAAATCTGGGGGGGTCCCCAAAATCTGGGAGGGGTCTCCAGAACCTTCAGGGGGTCCCAGGAATTTGGGGAGGTCCCCAAAGGTCTCAGGAGGGTCAGGAAGGGGTGACAGGGACACCCTGGGGGCCACCGACCTCAACCACGAGAACCTCAAGGTCAGGGGGTCCCCGAAACCTTCAGGGGGTCCCCGAAATCTGGGGGGGTCCCCAAAATCTGGGAGGGGTCTCCAGAACCTTCAGGGGGTCCCAGGAATTTGGGGAGGTCCCCAAAGGTCTCAGGAGGGTCAGGAAGGGGTGACAGGGACACCCTGGGGGTCACCAAGCACCGCACCGACCTCAACCACCAGAACCTCAAGGTCGGGGGGTCCCCAAAATCTGGGAGTGGTCCCCGAAATCTGGGGGGGTCCCCAAAATCTGGGAGGGGTCTCCAGAACCTTCAGGGGGTCCCCAGAATTTGGGTGGGGTCTCAGGAGGGTCAGGAAGGGGTTACAGGGACACCCTGGGAGTCACCAACCTCAACCACCAGAACCTCAAGGTCGGGGGGTCCCCGAAACCTTCAGGGGGTCCCCGAAACCTGGGAGGGGTCCCCGAAATCTGGGAGGGGTCCCCGAAATTTGGGAGGGGTCCCAGGAATTTGGGGAGGTCCCCAGGGGTCTCAGGAGGGCAGGGAAGAAGCCACAGGAACCTCAAGGTCCCTGAAATTTGGGGGGTCCCCGAAACCTTCAGGGGGTCCCCGAAATCTGGGAGGGGTCCCCGAAATTTTGGGGATCCCGGAATTTTGGGGGGTCCCCGGAATTTGGGAGGTTCCCAGGGGTCTCAGGAGGGGATTTTGGGGGAGATTTTGAGGAGGATTTTGGGGGAGATTTTGGGGGTTTTGGGGTGTCCCAACCCCCGAGGTTTCTCAGGGATTTTGGGGGGATTTGGGGGGGATTTGGGGGGATTTTGGGGGGATTTGGGGATGATTTTGAGGGGAATTTTGGGGGGATTTGGGGATGATTTCGAGGGGAATTTTGGGATGATTTTGGGATGATTTTGGGGGGAATTTCAGGGAGATTTTGGGATTATTTCGAGCTGGATTTTGGGGGGATTTTGGGGGGATTTGGGGATGATTTTGAGAGGGATTTCAGGTGGATTTGAGAGGGATTTCGAGGGGGATTTTGGGGTGATTTTGGGATGATTTTGGGATGATTTTGGGATGATTTCAAGAGGGATTTCGAGGGGGATTTTGGGATGATTTTGGGGTGAATTTGAGGGGGATTTTAGGATTATTTTGGGGTGATTTTGGGATGATTTTGGGATGATTTCAAGAGGGATTTTGGGGTGATTTTGGGGTGATTTTGAGGGGAATTTTGGGATGATTTTGGGGGGATTCTGGGGTGATTTGGGGATGATTTCGAGGGGGATTTCGAGCTGGATTTTAAGGGGGATTTTAGGATGATTTTGGGATGATTTTGGGATGATTTTGGGGTGATTTTGGGATAATTTCAAGAGGGATTTTAGGATGATTTTGGGGTGATTTGGGGATGATTTTGGGATAATTTTGAGGGGGATTTTAGGATGATTTTGGGATGATTTTGGGATGATTTTGGGGTGATTTGGGGATAATTTCAAGAGGGATTTTAGGATGATTTTGGGGTGATTTCGAGGGGGATTTTGGGATGATTTTGGGGGGATTCTGGGGTGATTTTTGGGATGATTTTGAGGGGGATTTTAGCATGATTTTGGGATGATTTTGGGATTATTTGGGGATTATTTTGGGATAATTTCAAGAGGGATTTTAGGATGATTTTGGGGTGATTTCAGGATGATTTTGGGATAATTTTGAGGGGGATTTTAGGATGATTTTGGGGTGATTTCGAGGGGGATTTTGGGATGATTTTGGGGTGATTTTGGGATGACTTTGGGATAATTTTGAGGGGGATTTTAGCATGATTTTGGGATGATTTCGGGATGATTTTGGGATAATTTCAAGAGGGATTTTAGGATGATTTTGGGGTGATTTCGGGATGATTTTGGGATAATTTTGAGGGGGATTTTAGGATGATTTTGGGATGATTTTGGGATGATTTTGGGGTGATTTGGGGATAATTTCAAGAGGGATTTTAGGATGATTTTGGGGTGATTTCGGGATGATTTTGGGATAATTTTGAGGGGGATTTTAGGATGATTTTGGGATGATTTTGGGGTGATTTCGGGATGATTTTGGGATAATTTCGAGGGGGATTTTAGGATGATTTGGGGATGATTTTGGGGTGATTTCGGGATGATTTTGGGATCATTCCCTGCTGGATTCGGGATCTTTTCGGGGTGGCCGTGGCAGCCCCTGAGTGGAATTTTTGGGGGCGCAGGGGGGCGAGGACCTGGACCCCAAATACGTCCTGAGCAGCCGCGTCCGCACCGGCCGCAGCATCAAGGGCTACTCCCTGCCCCCGCACTGCAGCCGCGGCGAGCGCCGCGCCATCGAGAAGCTCTCCGTCACCGGTACGGGATCCACTCGGGATCTGGGATCCATTTGGGGGGGTTGGGATCCATTTGGGATCCATTTGGGGGGTTTGGGATCGATTTGGGATCCATTTGGGGGGTTTGGGGTGGGTTTGGGATTGATTTTGGGTGTTTGGGGTGGGTTTGGGGTGGGTTTGGGGTGAGCGCCGCGCCATCGAGAAGCTCTCTGTCACCGGTACGGGATCCACTCGGGATCTGGGATCCATTTGGGATCGGTTTGGGGGGTTTGGGATCGATTTGGGATTGATTGGGGGGGTTTGGGATCGATTTGGGATCGATTTGGGATTGATTTGGGGGGTTTGGGGTGGGTTTGGGGCGAGCGCCGCGCCATCGAGAAGCTCTCCGTCACCGGTACGGGATCCACTCGGGATCTGGGATCCGTTTGGGAGGGTTGGGATCGATTTGGGATCCATTTGGGGGGTTTGGGATCGATTTGGGATCGGTTTGGGGGGTTTGGGATCGATTTGGGATCGATTTGGGGGTATTTGGGGTGGGTTTGGGGCGAGCGCCGCGCCATCGAGAAGCTCTCCGTCACCGGTACGGGATCCACTCGGGATCTGGGATCCGTTTGGGGGGTTTGGGATCGATTTGGGATCGATTTGGGATTGATTTGGGGGGTTTGGGGTGGGTTTGGGGCAAGCGCCGCGCCATCGAGAAGCTCTCCATCACCGGTACGGGATCCACTCGGGATCTGGGATCCATCTGGGATCCGTTTGGGGGGTTTGGGATCCATTTGGGATCGGTTTGGGGGATTTGGGATCAATTTGGGATTGATTTGGGGGGTTTGGGGTGGGTTTGGGATTGATTTTGGGTGTTTGGGGTGGGTTTGGGGTGGGTTTGGGGCGAGCGCCGCGCCATCGAGAAGCTCTCCGACACCGGTATGGGATCCACTCGGGATCTGGGATCCACCTGGGATCGGTTTGGGGTATTTGGGATGGATTTGGTGTCCAGCTGTGTCCAGCTGTGTCTGTGTGTCCATGTCCAGCCATGTCCATGTCAGTGTCCGTGTGTCCAGCTGTGTCCGGCTGTGTCCGGCTGTGTCTGTGTCGGCTGTGTCCGGTCACTGACCGATGTCCCCTCAGCCCTGAACAGCCTGGACGGGGAGAGTGTCCATGTCAGTGTCCGTGTGTCCATCCGTGTCCAGCTGTGTCCGGCTGTGTCCAGCTGTGTCCATGTCCGGTTGTGTCCAGCTGTGTCCAGCCGTGTCCAGCCATGTCCAGCCGTGTCCAGCTGTGTCCAGCTGTGTCCGGCTGTGTCTGTGTGTCCATGTCCATCCGTGTCCAGCTGTGTCCAGCTGTGTCTGGCTGTGTCCAGCTGTGTCCAGCCATGTCCATGTCCGTGTGTCCAGCTGTGTCCAGCTGTGTCCGGCTGTGTCCGGCTGTGTCCGGCTGTGTCCGGCTGTGTCCGGTCACTGCCCGTTGTCCCCTCAGCCCTGAACAGCCTGGACGGGGAGAGTGTCCATGTCCAGCTGTGTGTCCGTGTGTCCATGTCAGTGTCCGTGTGTCCATCCGTGTCCAGCTGTGTCCGGCTGTGTCCAGCTGTGTCCAGCTGTGTCCGGCTGTGTCCAGCTGTGTCCGGCTGTGTCCGGCTGTGTCCGGCTGTGTCCGGTCACTGCCCGATGTCCCCTCAGCCCTGAACAGCCTGGACGGGGAGAGTGTCCATGTCCATCCATGTCCAGCCGTGTCCATGTCAGTGTGTCTGGCTGTGTCCATGTCCAGCTGTGTCCAGCTGTGTCCAGCTGTGTCTGGCTGTGTCCATGTCCAGCTGTGTCCAGCTGTGTCCAGCCATGTCCGGCTGTGTCCGGCTGTGTCCCATCCCTGCCCGTTGTCCCCTCAGCCCTGAACAGCCTGGACGGGGAGAGTGTCCATGTCCATGTGTCCGGCTGTGTCTGTGTCCATGTCCGTGTGTCCGGCCGTGTCCGGCTGTGTCCGGCTGTGTCCGGTCACTGCCCGTTGTCCCCTCAGCCCTGAACAGCCTGGACGGGGAGAGTGTCCATGTCCGTGTGTCCATGTCAGTGTCCGTGTGTCCGGCTGTGTCCAGCTGTGTCCAGCTGTGTCCAGCTGTGTCCGGCTGTGTCCGGCTGTGTCCGGCTGTGTCCGGTCACTGCCCGTTGTCCCCTCAGCCCTGAACAGCCTGGACGGGGAGAGTGTCCATGTCAGTGTCCGTGTCCATGTCAGTGTCCGTGTGTCCGGCTGTGTCTGGCTGTGTCTGTGTGTCCATGTCCATCCGTGTCCAGCTGTGTCTGGCTGTGTCCGGTCACTGACCGATGTCCCCTCAGCCCTGAACAGCCTGGACGGGGAGTTCAAGGGTCGTTATTACCCCCTGAAGGCGATGACGGAGCAGGAGCAGCAGCAGCTCATCGATGACCATTTCCTGTTCGACAAACCCGTGTCACCGCTGCTGCTGGCCTCGGGCATGGCCCGCGACTGGCCCGACGCACGTGGCATCTGGTGGGTGTCCCCAGTGTCCCCAAATGTCACCAAATGTCACCAGGTGTCACCAGGTGTCCTCAAAATGTCACCAAACCTCACCCAGATATCCCCAGTGACACCCAAATATCCTCAATGTCCCTGGTGTCACCGCTGCTGCTGGCCTCGGGCATGGCCCGTGACTGGCCCGACGCCCGTGGCATCTGGTGGGTGTCCCCAAATGTCACCAGGTGTCACCAGGTGTCACCAGGTGTCACCCAGATATCCCCAGTGTCACCCAATGTCACCCAATGTCACCCAAATGTCCCCAGTGTCACCGCTGCTGCTGGCCTCGGGCATGGCCCGCGACTGGCCCGACGCACGTGGCATCTGGTGGGTGTCCCCAGTGTCCCCAGATGTCCCCAAATGTCCCCAAATGTCCCCAAATGTCCTCAAAATGTCACCAAACCTCACCCAGATATCCCCAGTGACACCCAAATATCCTCAATGTCCCCAGTGTCACCGCTGCTGCTGGCCTCGGGCATGGCCCGCGACTGGCCCGATGCCTGTGGCATCTGGTGGGTGTCCCCAGTGTCCCCAAATGTCACCAGGTGTCACCAGGTGTCACCAGGTGTCACCCAGATATCCCCAATGACACCCAAATATCCCCAAATGTCCTCAAATCTCACCCAAATCTCACCCAAATGTCCCCATTGTCACCCCTGCTGCTGGCCTCGGGCATGGCCCGCGACTGGCCCGACGCACGTGGCATCTGGTGGGTGTCCCCAATGTCCCCAAATGTCACCAAATGTCCCCAAATGTCCTCAAAATGTCACCAAACCTCACCCAGATATCCCCAGTGACACCCAAATGTCCCCAGTGTCCCCAGTGTCACCCCTGCTGCTGGCCTCGGGCATGGCCCGCGACTGGCCCGACGCCCGTGGCATCTGGTGGGTGTCCCCAATGTCCCCAAATGTCACCAAATGTCACCAGGTGTCACCAAATGTCACCAGGTGTCACCAGGTGTCACCCAGATATCCCCAGTGACACCCAAATATCCTCAATGTCCCCGGTGTCACCGCTGCTGCTGGCCTCGGGCATGGCCCGCGACTGGCCCGACGCCCGTGGCATCTGGTGGGTGTCCCCAAATGTCACCAGGTGTCACCAGGTGTCACCCAGATATCCCCAGTGTCACCCAATGTCACCCAAATATCCCCAGTGTCACCCAGTGTCACTGCTGCTGCTGGCCTCGGGCATGGCCCGCGACTGGCCCGACGCCCGTGGCATCTGGTGGGTGTCCCCAGTGTCCCCAAATGTCCCCAAATGTCACCAAATGTCACCAGGTGTCACCAGGTGTCACCCAGATATCCCCAGTGTCACCCAATGTCACCCAAATGTCCCCAGTGTCACCCAGTGTCACCGCTGCTGCTGGCCTCGGGCATGGCCCGCGACTGGCCCGACGCACGTGGCATCTGGTGGGTGTCCCCAGTGTCCCCAAATGTCCCCAAATGTCCCCAAATGTCACCAAATGTCACCAAATGTCCTCAAATCTCACCCAAATCTCACCCAAATCTCACCCAAATGTCCCCAAGTGTCACCAGATGTCCCCAGATGTCCCCTGACTGTCCCCAAATGTCACCAAATGTCACCAGGTGTCACCAAATGTCCCCCAAATGTCCCCAAATGTCACCAGATGTCCCCCAAATGTCCCCAAATGTCCCCTGACTGTCCCCATGTCCCCAGTGTCCCCAACACCCCCACATGTCCTGTGTGCCACAAATGTCCCCAAATGTCCCCCAAGTGTCCCCAAATGTCCCCAAATGTCCCCAAGTGTCCCCCAAGTGTCCCCAAATGTCCCCTGAGTGTCCCCAAATGTCCCCAGGCACAACGACAACAAGACGTTCCTGGTGTGGGTGAACGAGGAGGATCACCTGCGCGTCATCTCCATGGAGAAGGGAGGGAACATGAAGGAGGTGTTCAGGCGCTTCTGCGTGGGGCTCAAAAAGGTACCTGAGACACACCTGGGGACACCTGGGGACACCTGGGGACACCTGGGGACACCTGGGGACACCAAAACACACCTGGGGTCACACCTGGGGTCACACCTGGGGACACATCTCCATGGAGAAGGGAGGGAACATGAAGGAGGTGTTCAGGCGCTTCTGCGTGGGGCTCAAAAAGGTGAGCAGGGACACCTGGGCACACCTGGAGACACCTGAACACACCTGGGGACACCTGGGACACACCTGGGGACACCTGGGGACACCTGGGGACACCTGGGGACACCTGAACACACCTGGGGACACCTGGGGACACCTGGGGACACCAAAACACACCTGGGGTCACACCTGGGGTCACACCTGGGGTCACACCTGGGGTCACATCTCCATGGAGAAGGGAGGGAACATGAAGGAGGTGTTCAGGCGCTTCTGCGTGGGGCTCAAAAAGGTGAGCAGGGACACCTGGACACACCTGGGGACACTGGGGACACCTGGGGACACCTGGACACACCTGGGGACACCTGGGGTCACACCTGGGGACACATCTGGGGACACCTGGGGACACTTGGGGTCACACCTGGGGACACATTTGAACACACCTGGACACACCTGGGGACACCTGGGGACACCCAAAACACACCTGGGGACACCCAAAACACACCTGGACACACCTGGGAACACCTGGGGACACCAAAACACACCTGGGGACACCTGAACACACCTAGACACACCTGGACACACCTGGGGACACCTGGGGATATCTGGGGACAGCTGGGGGTACCTGGGGACACCTGGAACCCGTCTAGAACCCAGTCTAGAACCGCTCTAGAACCCGATCTAGAACAGAGTCTAGAACCGAGCCTAGAACATTCTAGAACCGCTCTAGAACAATCTAGAACCAGGTCTAGAACCGATCTAGAACCCAGTCTGGAACACACCTGGAGACACCTGGACACCCCTGGGGACACCTGGGGACACCTGGGGACACACCTGGGGACACCTGGGGACACACCTGGGGTCCCATCTCCCCAGTTCTGGAGTCCCAAATTAATTAATCCTGGAGTCCCCCAATTAACCCAATCCCCCCCCAATTTCGGGGCATCCCAATTAATGAATCCCCCAATTAATGAATCCCCCAATTAACCCCCAATTAACCCCCGATTTCGGGGCTCCCCCAGATCGAGGAGATCTTCAAGAAGGCGGGGCACCCCTTCATGTGGACGGAGCACCTGGGCTACATCCTCACCTGCCCGTCCAACCTGGGCACGGGGCTGCGCGGGGGCGTCCACGTGCGGCTGCAGCACCTGAGCCAGCACCCCAAATTCGAGGAGATCCTCAAACGCCTGCGCCTGCAGAAACGGGGGACAGGTGACACCGGGGGGACCCCAAAATCGGCCTGGGGAGGGGACCCCAAAATCGGCCTGGGGAGGGGACCCCAAAATCGGCCTGGGGAGGGGGCTCCGGGTCTGGGGTCACACCTGGGGTCACACCTGGGGTCACATCTGGACACACCTTGGGGTGGGGAGGGGGCTCCGGGTCTGGGGCCACACCTGGGGTCACACCTGGAGATGCCTTGGGTTGGGGAGGGGTCCCCAAAATCGGCCCGGGGAGGGGGCTCTGGGTCTGGGGTCACACCTGGGGTCACACCTGGACACACCTGGACACACCTTGGGTTGGGGAGGGGGCTCCGGGTCTGGGGTCACACCTGGGGACACCTGGGGTCACACCTGGACACGCCTGGAGACACCTTGGGGTGGGGAGGGGTCCCCAAATCGGCCTGGGGAGGGGGCTCCGGGTCTGGGGTCACACCTGGCCATGCCTGGAGACACCTTGGGGTGGGGAGGGGACCCCAAAATCGGCCTGGGGAGGGGGCTCCGGATCTGGGGACACACCTGGGGTCACACCTGGGGTCACATCTGGGCACGGGTTGGGGAGGGGGCTTCGGGTCTGGGGTCACACCTGGGGACACAGCTGGGGTTACACCTGGACACACCTTGGGGTGGGGAGGGGACCCCAAAATCGGCCTGGGGAGGGGGCTCCGGGTCTGGGGTCACACCTGGGGTCACACCTGGGGTCACATCTGGAGATGCCTTGGGGTGGGGAGGGGGCTCCGAAATCGGGGTGGGGAGGGGGTTCCGAATTGGCCTTGGGGTGGGGAGGGGTCCCCAAGTCTGGGGTCACACCTGGGGTCACACCTGGACACACCTTGGGTTGGGGAGGGGTCCCGAAATCTGCTGGGGAGGGGGCTCCGGGTCTGGGGTCACACCTGGGGTCACACCTGGGGTCACACCTGGACATGCCTGGAGACACCTTGGGGTGGGGAGGGGTCCCAAAATCGGCCTGGGGAGGGGGCTCCGGGTCTGGGGTCACACCTGGGGTCACACCTGGACACGCCTGGAGACACCTTGGGTTGGGGAGGGGGCTCTGGGTCTGGGGTCACACCTGGGGTCACACCTGGAGATGCCTTGGGTTGGGGAGGGGTCCCCAAAATCGGCCTGGGGAGGGGGCTCCGGGTCTGGGGTCACACCTGGGGACAGCTGGGGTTACACCTGGACACACCTTGGGGTGGGGAGGGGTCCCCAAAATCGGCCTTGAGGTGGGGAGGGGGCTCCAGGTCTGGGGTCACACCTGGGGTCACACCTGGGGTCACACCTGGGGTCACATCTGGAGATGCCTTGGGGTGGGGAGGGGTCCCCAAAATCTGCCTGGGGTGGGGAGGGGGCTCCGGATCTGGGGACACAGCTGGGGACACACCTGGACACACCTTGGGGTGGAGAGGGGTCCCCAAAATCGGCCTTGGGGTGGGGAGGGGTCCTGAAATCTTCTGGGGGTGGGGAGTTGGGGGTCCCCAAATCTGCTGGGGGCTTTGGGGGGTTCTGGTCCAATCTGGGTTGGGGAGGGGTCCCCGAAATCTGACTTGGGGGTGGGGAGGGGTCCCCAAATCTGCTGGGGGTGGGGACCCCGAAAATCTGCTGGGGGTGTGGAGGGGACCCCGAAATCTGGGGTCACACCTGGGGTCACACCTGGGGTCACACCTGGGGTCACACCTGGACACACCTGGACATGCCTTGGGGTGGGGAGAGGTCCCCAAAATCTGGGATGGTCAGTGATGGTCAGGAGTGATCATTGATGGTCAGTGTCCATCTGTCCATCCAGGTGGGGTGGACACAGTGGGACCCTGGGTGATCAGTGATGGTCAGGGATGATCAGGGGATGGTCAGGGATGGTCAGTGATGGTCACTGAGTGGTCAGTGATGGTCAGTGATGGTCAGGGATGATCAATGATGACCAGGGGTGATCAGTGATGGTCAGTGATGGTCAGTGATGGTCAGTGATGGTCAGTGTCCATCTGTCCATCCAGGTGGGGTGGACACGGCCGCGGTGGGCGCGGTGTTCGACATCTCCAACGCCGACCATGGGTGATCAGTGATGGTCAGGGATGGTCAGTGATGGTCAGTGATGGTCCCTGGGTGGTCAGTGATGGTCAGGGATGGTCAGTGATGATCAGTGATGGTCAGTGATGGTCAGGGATGGTCAATGATGGTCAGGGATGATCAGGGGATGGTCAGTGATGGTCAGGGATGGTCAATGATGACCAGGGGTGATCAATGATGGTCAGTGATGGTCCCTGGCTGGTCAGTGATGGTCAGGGATGGTCAGTGATGGTCAGGGGATGGTCAGTGATGGTCAGTGATGGTCAGGGATGGCCAGTGATGGTCAGTGATGGTCAGGGGTGATCATTGATGGTCAGTGATGGTCAGGGATGGTCAGTGATGGTCACTGGGTGGTCAGTGATGGTCACTGGGTGGTCAGTGATGGTCAGTGATGGTCAGTGATGGTCAGTGATGGTCCCTGGCTGGTCAGTGATGGTCACTGGGTGGTCAGTGATGGTCAGTGATGGTCAGTGATGGTCAGTGTCCATCTGTCCATCCAGGTGGGGTGGACACAGTGGGACCCTGGGTGATCAATGATGGTCAGTGATGATCAGGGGATGGTCAGTGATGGTCAGTGATGGTCAGGGATGGTCAGTGATGGTCACTGGGTGGTCAGTGATGGTCACTGAGTGGTCAGTGATGGTCAGTGTCCATCTGTCCATCCAGGTGGGGTGGACACAGTGGGACCCTGGGTGATCAATGATGGTCAGGGATGGTCAGGGATGGTCAGTGATGATCAGGGGATGGTCAGTGATGGTCAGTGATGATCAGGGGATGGTCAGTGATGGTCAGGGATGGTCAGTGATGGTCAGTGTCCATCTGTCCATCCAGGTGGGGTGGACACGGCCGCGGTGGGCGCGGTCTTCGACATCTCCAACGCTGACCATGGGTGATCAGGGATGGTCAGGGATGGTCAGGGATGGTCAGGGGTGATCAATGATGATCAATGATGACCAGGGATGGTCACTGAGTGGTCAGTGATGGTCACTGAGTGGTCAGTGATGGTCAGTGTCCATCTGTCCATCCAGGTGGGGTGGACACGGCTGCAGTGGGCGCGGTGTTCAACATCTCCAACGCTGACCATGGGTGATCAGGGATGGTCAGTGATGGTCAGGGATGGTCAGGGGTGATCAATGACGATCAATGATGACCAGGGGTGATCAGTGATGGTCAGTGATGGTCCCTGGCTGGTCAGTGATGGTCAGGGATGGTCAGTGATGGTCAGTGATGATGAGGGATGGTCAGGGATGGTCAGTGATGGTCAGTGTCCATCTGTCCATCCAGGTGGGGTGGACACGGCCGCGGTGGGCGCGGTGTTTGACATCTCCAACGCCGACCATGGGTGATCAGGGGATGGTCAGTGATGGTCAGTGATGGTCAGGGATGGTCAGTGATGGTCAGTGATGGTCAGTGATGGTCAGTGATGGTCAGTGTCCATCTGTCCATCCAGGTGGGGTGGACACAGTGGGACCCTGGGTGATCAGGGATGGTCAGGGATGGTCAGGGATGGTCAGTGATGGTCAGGGGTGATCAGGGGTGACCAGGGATGATCAGGGGATGGTCAGGGATGATCAGGGGATGGTCAGTGATGGTCAGTGATGGTCAGGGATGATCAGGGGATGGTCAGTGATGGTCAGTGTCCATCTGTCCATCCAGGTGGGGTGGACACGGCCGCGGTGGGCGCGGTGTTCGACATCTCCAACGCCGACCATGGGTGATCAGGGATGGTCAGTGATGGTCACTGGGTGGTCAGTGATGGTCACTGGGTGGTCAGTGATGGTCAGTGATGGTCAGTGATGGTCAGTGATGGTCCCTGGCTGGTCAGTGATGGTCAGTGATGGTCACTGGGTGGTCAGTGATGGTCACTGAGTGGTCAGTGATGGTCAGTGTCCATCTGTCCATCCAGGTGGGGTGGACACGGCCGCGGTGGGCGCGGTGTTCGACATCTCCAACGCCGACCATGGGTGACCAGGGATGGTCAGTGATGACCATGGGTGATCAATGATGACCAGGGATGATCAGGGGATGGTCAGGGATGGTCAGTGATGGTCAGGGATGGTCAGTGATGGTCAGTGTCCATCTGTCCATCCAGGTGGGGTGGACACAGTGGGACCCTGGGTGATCAATGATGGTCAGTGATGGTCACTGGGTGGTCAGTGATGGTCACTGGGTGGTCAGTGATGGTCAGTGATGATCAGGGGATGGTCAGGGATGGTCAGTGATGGTCAGTGATGGTCAGTGTCCATCTGTCCATCCAGGTGGGGTGGACACGGCCGCGGTGGGCGCGGTGTTCGACATCTCCAACGCTGACCATGGGTGATCAGGGATGGTCAGGGGTGGTCAATGATGACCATGGGTGATCAGGGAATGGTCAGTGATGGTCAGTGATGGTCAGTGATGGTCACTGGGTGGTCAGTGATGGTCAGTGTCCATCTGTCCATCCAGGTGGGGTGGACACGGCCGCGGTGGGCGCGGTGTTCGACATCTCCAACGCCGACCATGGGTGATCAGTGATGGTCAGGGATGGTCAGTGATGGTCAGGGATGATCAATGATGACCATGGGTGATCAGGGGATGGTCAGGGATGGTCAGTGATGGTCAGGAGTGATCAGGAGTGGTCAGTGATGGTCAGTGTCCATCTGTCCATCCAGGTGGGGTGGACACGGCCGCGGTGGGCGCGGTCTTCGACATCTCCAACGCCGACCATGGGTGATCAGGGATGGTCAGGGATGGTCAGTGATGGTCAGGGATGGTCAGTGATGGTCAGGGATGGTCAGTGATGGTCAGTGATGGTCAGTGTCCATCTGTCCATCCAGGTGGGGTGGACACGGCCGCGGTGGGCGCGGTCTTCGACATCTCCAACGCCGACCGCCTGGGCTTCTCGGAGGTGGAGCAGGTGCAGATGGTGGTGGACGGCGTCAAGCTCATGGTGGAGATGGAGAAGAAGCTGGAGCAGAAGCAGCCCATCGACGACATGATCCCGGCCCAGAAATAGGGGAGGGGGCGTCCCCGGGACCCCCCGAGACCCCCCCGGGACCCCCCGGGACCCCCCGAGACCCCCCAATAAACGCTGCCGGTCCCCACCGTGGTCTGGTGTTGGAATTTGGGGAGGGGGCGCAGGAATTTGGGGGTCTCTGGACCTTCTAAACCCCCCTGGGAACCTCCAGAACCTTCCTGAGACCCCTCCCCACCCCTGGAGACCCCCCTGAGACCCCCTGGGACCCCCCCAATAAACGATGCCGAGGTCCCATGTTGGAATTTGGGGAGGGGGTGAAGGAATTTGGGGGCCCTTGAGACCTCCAAACCCCCCTGAGAACCTCCAGGAACCCTCAAGAACTTCCAGAACCTTCCTGAGACCCCTCCCCACCCCGAGACCCCCCCGGGACCCCCCAATAAACGCTGCCGGTCCCCACCGTGGTCCTGTGTTGGAATTTGGGGAGGGGGCGCAGGAATTTGGGGGTCCTTGAGTCCTTCAAACCCCCCTGAGAACCTCCAGGAACCCCCAGGAACTTCCAGAACCTTCCTGAGACCCCTCCCCACCCCTGGAGACCCCCCTGAGACCCCCTGGGACCCCCCCAATAAACGATGTCGAGGTCCCGTGTTGGAATTTGGGGAGGGGGTGAAGGAATTTGGGGGTCCCTGAGTCCTTCAAACCCCCCTGAGAACCTTCAGGAACCCCCAGGAACTTCCAGAACCTTCCTGAGACCCCTCCCCACCTCCAGGGATCCCTCTGGGACCCCCCGGGACCCCCCAATAAACGCTGCCGGTCCCCACCGTGGTCTGGTGTTGGAATTTGGGGAGGGGGTGAAGGAATTTGGGGGTCTCTGAGTTCTCCAAACCCCTCTGAGAACTTCCAGAACCTTCCTGAGACCCCTCCCCACCCCTGGGACCCCCCCAATAAACGATGCCGAGATCCATTGTTGGAATTTGGGGAGGGGGCGCAGGAATTTGGGGGTCCCTGAGTCCTTCAAACCCCCCTGAGAACCTTCAGGAACCCTCAGGAACTTCCAGAACCTTCCTGAGACCCCTCCCCACCTCTGGGGACCCCCAAAAATCTCCCCTGAGACCCCTCCCCACCCCTGGGACCCCCCCAATAAACGATGCTGAGGTCCCGTGTTGGAATTTGGGGAGGGGGCGCAAGAACTTGGGGGGTCCTTGAGACCTCCAAACCCCCCTGAGAACCTTCAGGAACTTCCAGAACCTTCCTGAGACCCCTCCCCACCTCTGGGGACCCCCAAAATCTCCCCCAAGACCCCTGGGACCCCCCCAATAAACGATGCTGAGGTCCCGTGTTGGAATTTGGGGAGGGGGCGCAGGAATTTGGGGGTCTCTGAGTCCTTCAAACCCCCCTGAGAACCTTCAGGAACTTCCAGAACCTTCCTGAGACCCCTCCCCACCTTCAGGGATCCCTCTGGGACCCCCCGAGACCCCCCCGGGACCCCCCAATAAACGCTGCCGGTCCCCACCGTGGTCTGGTGTTGGAATTTGGGGAGGGGGCGCAGGAATTTGGGGGTCTCTGAGTCCTCCAAACCCCCCTGAGAACTTCCAGAACCTTCCTGAGACCCCTCCCCACCCCTGGAGACCCCCCCGGGACCCCCCAATAAACGCTGCCGGTCCCCACCGTGGTCTGGTGTTGGAATTTGGGGAGGGGGCGCAGGAATTTGGGGGTCCTTGAGTCCTTCAAACCCCTCTGAGAACCTCCAGGAACCCTCAGGAACTTCCAGAACCTTCCTGAGACCCCTCCCCACCCCTGGAGACCCCCGAGACCCCCCCCAAAATCCAATTTTTTCCCAAAAAAAACCCAAATTTTCCCCCCAAAACCTCACTCAGCCACCCCAAATCCCATTTTTTCTCCCCAAAATCCCATTTTTTCCCCCAAAAATCCAATTTTTTCCCAAAAACCCCACTCAGCCACCCAAATCCCATTTTTTCTCCCCAAAATCCCATTTTTTCCCAAAAAAATCCGTTTTTTCCCCCAAAAATCCAAATTTTTCCCCAAAAACCTCACTCAGCCTCCCCAAATCCCATTTTTTCCCCCCAAATTCCAATTTTTTCCCCAAAAATCCAATTTTTCCCCCCAAAATCCATTTTTTCCCCCAAAAACCCCACTCAGCCTCCCCAAATCCCATTTTTTCTCCCCAAAATCCAATTTTTCCCCCCAAAATCCAAATTTTTCCCCCCAAAAACCCCACTCAGCCACCCCAAATCCCATTTTTTTCCCCCAAAATCCAATTTTTCCCCAAAAAATCCCATTTTTTCCCCACTTGGGGGTCCCCAGAGCAAGGGGAGGGGGATTTAGAGATTTTTGGGTGGAATTTTGGGAGTTTTTGGAGGGAATTTGGGATTTCTTTTGATGAATTTGGGATTTTTTGATGGATTTTGGGATTTTTTGATGGATTTTTGGGGTTTTTTTGACGGATTTTGGGATTTTTTTTGGAGAAATTTGGGATTTTTTGGAGGGATTTCGGGATTTTTTTGGAGAAATTTGGGATTTTTTGGTAGAAATTTAGGATTTTTTGATGGATTTTGGGATTTTTTGATGGATTTTTGGGGTTTTTGGGATTTTTTTGGAGAAATTTGGGATTTTTTTTGAGGGATTTGGGATTTTTTTTGGAGAAATTTGGGATTTTTTGATGGATTTTGGGATTTTTTTTGAGAGATTTTGGGATTTTTTTGAGGGATTTGGGATTTTTTTGTAGAACTTTAGGATTTTTTGATGGATTTTGGGATTTTTTGGAGAGATTTTGGGATTTTTTTGTAGAAATTTGGGATTTTCTGGAGAAATTTAGGATTTTTTGATGGATATTGGGATTTTTTGATGGATTTTCGGGTTTTTTTGACGGATTTTGAGATTTTTTTGGAGAAATTTGGGATTTTTTTGTAGAAATTTAGGATTTTTTTGGAGGAATTTGGGATTTTTTAAGGGATTTTGGGATTTTTTGGATGGATTTTGGGATTTTTTGGGGTGGGGTCTCCTGACATCCATGATCCATTCCAACCTTCCCTTTATTCCATCAAAAATACAAAAACCCCCTCCCCAAATTCCCCCCCCAGCCCCAAAACCCCCTCAATTCCACCCAAAAAACCCCAAATCCCTCCCCAAAAACCCCCGGGACCCCTCCCCAAATTCCAGCTGAGACCCCAAACCCAGCTGGGATAAAAAATGGGGAGGGGGGGAACCCCAAAATTTGGGGAGGGGGATTTGGAATTTTATTTGGGGGCAAATTTTTAATTTTTGGGGAGATTTGAGACGATTTTTTGGGGTTTTTTCAGGATTTTTTTGGGGTTTTTTGGGGATTTTTTGGGGGGATTTTTTTGGTTTTTTTGGGGATTTTTTCAGGATTTTTTTGGGATTTTTGGGGGGTTTTTTGGGATTTTTTTGGGGGTTTTTTTGGAATTTTTGGGTTTTTTGGGGGATTTTTTGGGGTTTTTTGGGGATTTTTTTGGGTTTTTTTGGGGGATTTTTTGGGGGTTTTTTGGGGGACTTTTTGGGGGTTTTTTCAGATTTTTTTTTGGTTTTTTTCAGATTTTTTTTTTTGTTTTTTTTCAGATTTTTTGGGGTTTTTTTTCGGGATTTTTTGGGGTTTCTTTTCGGGATTTTTTTGGGGGTTTTTTCAGGATTTTTTGGGGGGTTTTTTTGGGATTTTTTGGGTTTTTTGGGGGATTTTTTTGGGTTTTTTGGGAATTTTTTTGGGGGTTTTTTTGGGGATTATTTTGGGGTTTTTTCAGATTTTTTGGGGTTTTTTTCAGATATTTTTTTGGTTTTTTTTCAGATTTTTTTTGGTTTTTTTCAGGATTTTTTGGGGGTTTTTTTGGGGATTTTTTGGGGGTTTTTTGGGGGATTTTTTGGGGGTTTTTTCAGATTTTTTTTGGGTTTTTTCAGATTTTTTTGGGGTTTTTTTTCAGATTTTTTTGGGTTTTTTTCGGGATTTTTGGGGTTTTTTGGGGGATTTTTTTGGGGTTTTTTTCAGATTTTTTGGGGGGTTTTTTCAGATTTTTTTTTTTTGTTTTTTTTCAGATTTTTTTGGTTTTTTTGGGATATTTTTGTGTTTTTTCAGAATTTTTTTTATTTTTCTTTTTTTTTTTTGGGGTGGAATTTTTTTATTGTGAGGAGGGGTCTCCCCCACCCCTCCCCCTCCCCAAACCCCCTCCCCTTTTATATTTTAATTTTTTTTAACCCATTTTCACCCATTTTTTCCTATAAAAAAATCACTAAAAATCAGCGGGGGGGAGGGGCAGAGAACGGATTTGTGGGGGAGGGGCTTCTTGTTTTTTGGGGGGCTTTTTGGGGGGGTTTTGGGGTATTTTGGGGAGGGGTCTCTCAGGCTGGGTAGGGGTCTTTCATCAGGCACTCGCGATCCTCGCGGCTCCCGGCTCCCGGCGCTCGCGGCTTCGCCCGGAACCGGCGCAGAGCCAGAGCCAGCCCCGCGGCCAGCGAGACCCCCAGGGCCACGAGACCCCCGAAAACGGCACCTGGAGGGGGGAAATGGGGTTAGAGACCCCCGAAATGGGGTCAGGGACCCCCGAAATGGGGTGGGGGGGGTCGGAAATGGGTCAGGGACCCCCGAAATGGGGTTAGAGACCCCCGAAATGGGGTCAGGGATCCCCGAAATGGGGTTAGGGACCCCTGAAATGGGGTTAGAGACCCCCGAAAACGGCACCTGGAGGGGGGAAAATGGGGTTAGAGACCCCAAAAATGGGGTTAGAGACCCCCAAAATGGGGTTGGGGGGCAGAAAATGGGGTCAGGGACCCCCGAAATGGGGTTGGGGGGCAGAAAATGGGGTTAGAGACCCCCGAAATGGGGTTAGGGACCCCAAAAATGGGGTTGGGGGGGTCGGAAATGGGTCAGGGACCCCCGAAATGGGGTTAGAGACCCCCAAAATGGGGTCAGGGACCCCCGAAATGGGGTTAGAGACCCCCAAAATGGGGTCAGGGACCCCAAAAATGGGGTTGGAGACCCCCAAAATGGGGTTGGGGACCCCCAAAATGGGGATAGAGACCCCCAAAATGGGGTCAGGGACCCCCAAAATGGGGTTTGGGACCCCCCAGACCCAGCCCCGCGGCCAGCGAGACCCCCAGGGCCACGAGACCCCCGAAAACGGCACCTGGAGGGGGGAAATGGGGTTAGAGACCCCCAAAATGGGGTCAGGGACCCCCAAAATGGGGTTAGAGACCCCCAAAATGGGGTCAGGGACCCCAAAATGGGGTTAGAGACCCCAAAAATGGGGTTTGGGAACCCCGAAATGGGGTTAGAGACCCCCAAAATGGGGTTAGAGACCCCCGAAATGGGGTTAGGGACCCCAAAAATGGGGCTGGGGGGCAGAAAATGGGGTTAGGGACCCCCAAAATGGGGATAGAGACCCCCAAAATGGGGTTAGAGACCCCCGAAATGGGGTCAGGGACCCCCAAAATGGGGTCAGGGACCCCAAAAATGGGGTTAGGGACCCCAAAAATGGGGTTGGGGGGGGTCAGAAATGGGTCAGGGACCCCTGAAATGGGGTTAGAGACCCCCGAAATGGGGTTAGAGACCCCTGAATTGGGGTTAGAGACCCCCGAAATGGGGTTTGGGACCCCCCAGACCCAGCCCCGCGGCCAGCGAGACCCCCAGGGCCACGAGACCCCCGAAAACGGCACCTGGAGGGGGGGAAATGGGGTTAGAGACCCCCGAAATGGGGTTAGAGACCCCCAAAATGGGGTCAGGGACCCCAAAAATGGGGTTAGAGACCCCCAAAATGGGGTTGGAGACCCCCAAAATGGGGTCAGGGACCCCCGAAATGGGGTTAGAGACCCCCGAAATGGGGTTTGGGACCCCCCAGACCCAGCCCCGCGGCCAGCGAGACCCCCAGGGCCACGAGACCCCCGAAAACGGCACCTGGAGGGGGAAAATGGGGTTAGAGACCCCCGAAATGGGGTTAGGGACCCCCAAAATCGGGTTAGAGACCCCCGAAATGGGGTTAGAGACCCCCGAAATGGGGTTAGGGACCCCAAAAATGGGGATAGAGACCCCCGAAATGGGGTTAGAGACCCCCGAAATGGGGATAGAGACCCCCGAAATGGGGTTAGAGACCCCCGAAATGGGGTCAGGGACCCCCGAAATGGGGTTAGAGACCCCCCAGACCCAGCCCCGCGGCCAGCGAGACCCCCAGGGCCACGAGACCCCCGAAAACGGCACCTGGAGGGGGAAAATGGGGTTAGAGACCCCCGAAATGGGGTTAGAGACCCCCAAAATGGGGTTTGGGACCCCCGAAATGGGGATAGAGACCCCCGAAATGGGGTTGGGGACCCCCGAAATGGGGTTAGAGACCCCCAAAATGGGGTTAGAGACCCCCGAAATGGGGTTAGGGACCCCAAAAATGGGGCTGGGGGGCAGAAAATGGGGTTAGGGACCCCCAAAATGGGGATAGAGACCCCCAAAATGGGGTTAGAGACCCCCGAAATGGGGCCGGGGGAGTCGGAAATGGGTCAGGGACCCCCGAAATGGGGTCAGGGACCCCCAAAATGGGGTTAGAGACCCCCGAAATGGGGTTGGGGACCCCCGAAATGGGGGTAGGGACCCCCGAAATGGGGTCAGGGACCCCCGAAATGGGGTTAGGGACCCCCAAAATGGGGTTAGAGACCCCCAAAATGGGGTTTGGGACCCCCGAAATGGGGTCAGGGACCCCCAAAATGGGGTTTGGGACCCCCCAGACCCAGCCCCGCGGCCAGCGAGACCCCCAGGGCCACGAGACCCCCGAAAACGGCACCTGGAGGGGGGAAAATGGGGTTAGAGACCCCCGAAATGGGGTTAGAGACCCCCGAAATGGGGCTGGAGACCCCCGAAATGGGGTTTGGGACCCCCAAAATGGGGTTAGAGACCCCCGAAATGGGGTCAGGGACCCCCAAAATGGGGCTGGAGACCCCCGAAATGGGGTTTGGGACCCCCAAAATGGGGTTAGAGACCCCCGAAATGGGGTTAGAGACCCCCAAAATGGGGATAGGGACCCCTGAATTGGGGTTAGAGACCCCCAAAATGGGGTTAGAGACCCCCGAAATGGGGATAGAGACCCCCGAAATGGGGTTAGAGACCCCCAAAATGGGGTTTGAGACCCCCAAAATGGGGATAGAGACCCCCGAAATGGGGTTAGAGACCCCCAAAATGGGGTTTGGGACCCCCAGACCCAGCCCCGCGGCCAGCGAGACCCCCAGGGCCACGAGACCCCCAAAAACGGCCCCTGGAGGGGCGAAAACGGGGTTAGAGACCCCCGAAATGGGGTCAGGGGGGTCGGAAATGGGTCAGAGACCCCCAAAATGGGGTTTGGAACCCCCAAAATGGGGTTAGAGACCCCCGAAATGGGGTTAGAGACCCCCGAAATGGCGTTGGGGACCCCCAAAATGGGGTCAGGGACCCCCGAAATGGGGTTGGGGGATTTGGGGGGATTTGGGGGGGATTTTGGGGAGGATTTGGGGGGATTTTGGGAGGAATTTTGGGGGAATTTGGGGGAGATTTTGGGGGGATTTTGGGGGGATTTTGGGGAGGATTTTGGGGAGGATTTTGGGGAGGATTTTGGGGAAGATTTTGGGGGGATTTTGGGAAGAATTTTGGGGGGATTTTGGGGGGATTTTGTGGAATTTTTGGGGAAGATTTTGGGGGGATTTTGGGAAGAATTTGGGGGGATTTTGGGGGGGATTTTGGGGAGGATTTTGGGGGGATTTTGTGGAATTTTGGGGGGATTTGGGGGGGATTTTGGGGAGGATTTTGGGGGGATTTTGGGAGGATTTTGGGGGGATTTTGGGAAGAATTTGGGGGGATTTTGGGGGGATTTTGGGAAGAATTTGGGGAGGATTTTGGGGGGGATTTTGGGGGGATTTGGGGGGATTTTTGGGGGGATTTTGGGGAGTTTTGGGAAGAATTTGGGGGGCATTTTGGGGGGGATTTTGGGGGAATTTTGGGGGGATTTTGGGAAGAATTTGGGGGGGATTTTGGGGGATTTTGTGAAGAATTTTGGGGGAATTTTGGGGGGATTTTGTGGAATTTTGGGGGGGGATTTGGGGGGAATTTTGGGGGGATTTTGGGGGGATTTTGTGGAATTTTTGGGGAGGATTTTGGGGGGATTTTGGGAGGAATTTTGGGGGGATTTTGGGGGGATTTTGGGGGGATTTTGGGGGATTTTGGGGGATTTTGGGGGCTCTGGAATTTCACCTTTGGAAGAGAAGAATCTCCGGAATTCGGCGCCGAGGTCACCTGGGGGGGAAACAGAGAAAATTGGGGGATCCGGGGAGGAAATTTGGGAATTTTGGGGGGAATTTTTGGGAATTTTGGGGGAAATTTTTGGGATTTTTAGGGGGAATTTTTGGGAATTTTGGGGAGATTTTTTAGGGATTTTGGGGTCAATTTATGGGATTTTTTGGGGAGATTTTTTAGGGATTTTAGAGGAGATTTTTGGGAATTTTGGGGTGAATTTTTAGGAATTTGGGGGGAAATTTTTGGGAATTTTGGGGGAAATTTTTGGGAATTTTAGGGTGAATTTTTGGAATTTTGGGGGGAATTTTTTGGAATTTTGGGGGGAATTTTTGGGAATTTTGGGAGGGAATTTTTGGGAATTTTGGGGGGAATTTTTTGGAATTTTGGGAGGGAATTTTTGGGAATTTGGGAGGGAATTTTTGGGAATTTTGGGAGGAAATTTTTGGGAATTTTGGGGGGAATTTTTGGGAATTTTGGGAGGGAATTTTTGGGAATTTTGGGGGGAATTTTTTGGAATTTTGGGGGGAATTTTTTGGAATTTTGGGGGGAATTTTTGGGAATTTTGGGAGGGAATTTTTGGGAATTTTGGGAGGAAATTTTTGGGAATTTCGGGGGGAATTTTTGGGAATTTTGGGAGGGAATTTTTGGGAATTTTGGGAGGAAATTTTTGGGAATTTCGGGGGGAATTTTTGGGAATTTTGGGAGGAATTTTTGGGAATTTTGGGGGGACTTTTTGGGAATTTTAGGGTCAATTTATGGGATTTTTTGGGGAGATTTTTTAGGGATTTTAGGGAAGATTTTTGGGATTTTTAGGGTGAATTTTTGGAATTTTGGGAGGAATTTTTGGGAATTTTGGGGGAATTTTTGGGAATTTTGGGGGAGATTTTTTAGGGATTTTAGGGGAGATTTTTGGGATTTTTAGGGTGAATTTTTGGAATTTTGGGGGGAATTTTTGGGAATTTTGGGGGGAATTTTTGGGAATTTTGGGAGGAAATTTTTGGGGATTTTGGGGTGAATTTTTTGGAATTTGGGGGGGAAGTTTTGGGAATTTTGGGAGGGAATTTTTGGGAATTTTTGGGAGATTTTGGGAGGGAATTTTTGGGAGATTTTGGGGATTTTGGGGTGAATTTTTGGGGAATTTTGGGGAGATTTTTTTGGATTTTGGGGGGAATATTTGAGAACTTTTGGTGGGAATTTTCAGGGCAAGATTTCCCACCATTTAATTTAAATTTTGGGTTAAATTTTGGCGGTTTTTGGTGCAAAATCCCCCGAATAATTTAATTTTTCCATGATTAATTTAAATTTTGGGTTAAATTTGTGCGTTTTTGATGCAGAACCCCCCGAATAATGAAATTTTTCCACGATTAATTCAAATTTTGGGTTAAATTTGGTCATTTTTGATGCAGAACCCCCCGAATAATGAATTTTTTTCACTATTAATTTAAATTTTGGGTTAAATTTGGTCGATTTTGGGTCAGAATCCCTCACCCTGGGGCAGAATAGAGGGAAATTTTTTGGAATTTTGGGGTGAATTTTTTGGGGAATTTTTGGGGGAATTTTTGGGATTTTTTGGGGAGATTTTTTAGGGATTTTAGGGGAGATTTTGGGGGGATTTTGGGGTCAATTTTTGGGAATTTGGGAGGGAATTTTTTGAGGATTTTGGGGGATTTTAGGGGAGATTTTTTGGGATTTTTAGGGTGAATTTTTGGGAATTTTGGGGTGAATTTTTGAGAATTTTGGGAGGGATTTTTTGGGGAATTTTGGGGAGTTTTTTTGGATTTTGGGGGGAATTTTTGGGAACTTTTGGTGGGAATTTTCAGGGCAGGATTTCCCACCATTTAATTCAAATTTTGAGTTAAATTTGGTCATTTTTGATGCAGAATCCCCCGAATAATTCAATTTTTCCACGATTTATTTTGTATTTTGGGTTAAATTTGGTCATTTTTGATGCAGAACCCCCCGAATAATTCAATTTTTCCACCATTAATTTAAATTTTGGGTTAAATTTGGTGGATTTTGGGTCAGAACCGCTCACCCTGGGTGTTCTGGCAGCGCCTCAGACATTCCCTCTGGTCCCGGTGGTTGTTGGCGTTGCCCCTGCAGCCTCCGTAGGTGAATTCCCGGCAGGAATTTTCCTCGGGAATGAAAAACCAGCGCGGGAACGACGCCCGGCACGGCCCCGGCGCCGGCGGCGCCGAGCACAGCTCTGGGAAAGGGGGAAAAAAATGGGGTTATTTTGGGGTGAAATAGGGGGAAAATGGGAAAAATTGAATTTTTCTGGGAAAAAATTGGGATTTTTCTGGTCAAAAATGGGAATTTTCTGGGTAAAAATTGAATTTTTCCTGAGAAAATTGGGATTTTCTGGTAAAAAATTGAATTTTTCTGGGAAAAAATTGAATTTTTACGGAAAAAATTGGGATTTTCTGGTAAAAAATGGGAATTTTCTGGGTAAAAATTGAGTTTTTCCGGAAAAAATTGGGATTTTGTGGTCAAAATTGGGAATTTTTCCTGAGTAAATCGAAATTTTCTGGTTAAAAATGGGAATTTTTGGGGTAAAAATGGGAATTTTCTGGGAAAAATGGAAGTTCTCCTGAAAAAATGGGATTATTTTGGGGTGAATTGGTGGGAAAATGGGAAAAATTGAATTTTTCTGGGAAAAAATTGAGTTTTTCCGGAAAAAATTGGGATTTTTCTGGTCAAAAATGGGAATTTTCTGGGTAAAAATTGAATTTTTCTGGGAAAAATTGGGATTTTGTGGTCAAAAATGGGAATTTTCTGGGAAAAAAATTGAATTTTTCCGGAGAAAATTGAGATTTTGTGGTCAAAAATGGGAATTTTCTGGGAAAAAATGGGATTTTTTGGGGTGAAAATAGGAATTTTTTGAGTGAAAATGGGAATTTTCTGGGGATAATGGGAATTTTCCAGAGAAAATGAGAATTTTCTGAGTAAAAATAAAAATTTTCTGGGGAAAATGGGAATTTTCTGGGAAAAAATTGAATTTTTCCGGAAAAAATTGAGATTTTGTGATCGAAAATGGGGATTTTCTGGGAAAAATGAGAATTTTCCTGAGAAAATTGAATTTTTCTGGTAAAAAATGGGGATTTTCTGGGTAAAAATGGAAGTTTTCCTGAAAAAATGGGATTATTTTGGGGTGAATTGGTGGGAAAATGGGAAAAATTGAATTTTTCTGGGAAAAAATTGAGTTTTTCCGGAAAAAATTGGGATTTTTCTGGTCAAAAATGGGAATTTTCTGGGAAAAAATTGAATTTTTCCTGAGAAAATTGGGATTTTTCTGGTCAAAAATGGGATTTTTCTGGTAAAAAATTGAATTTTTCCGGAGAAAATTGAGATTTTCTGGTCAAAAATGGGAATTTTCTGGGAAAAAAATTGAATTTTTCCGGAAAAAATTGGGATTTTGTGGTAAAAAATGGGGATTTTCTGGGTAAAAATTGAATTTTTCCTGAGAAAATTGGGATTTTCTGGTCAAAAATGGGAATTTTCCAGAGAAAATGGGGATTTTCTGTGAAAAAATTGGAATTTTTTATGAAAAAATTGGGATTTTTGTGGTCAAAAGTGGGAATTTTCTGGGTAAAATTGAATTTTTCTTGAGAAAATGGAGATTTTCTGGTAAAAAATGGGAATTTTCTGGGTAAAAATTGAGTTTTTCAGGAAAAAATGGGGATTTTTCTGGTCAAAAATGGGAATTTTCTGGGAAAAAAATTGAATTTTTCCGGAAAAAATTGAAATTTTGTGGTCGAAAATGGGGATTTTCCAGAGAAAATGGGAATTTTCTGGGTAAAAATTGAATTTTTCCGGAGAAAATGGAGATTTTCTGCTAAAAAATGGGGATTTTCTGGTCAAAAATGGGGATTTTCCAGAGAAAATGGGAATTTTCTGGGGAAAATGGGAATTTTCTGGGAAAAAATTGAATTTTTCCGGAAAAAATTGAGATTTTGTGGTCAAAAAGAGGGATTTTCTGGGAAAAAATTGGAATTTTTCTGAGAAAATTGGGATTTTCTGGTCAAAAATGGGAATTTTCGGGGTGAAAATTGAATTTTTCCTGAGAAAATTGGGATTTTGTGGTCAAAAACGGGAATTTTCCAGAGAAAATGGGGATTTTCTGTGAAAAAATTGGAATTTTTTATGAAAAAATTTGGATTTTTGTGGTCAAAAATGGGAATTTTCTGGGAAAAAATTGAATTTTTCCTGAGAAAATTGAATTTTTCTGTGTGAAAATGGGAATTTTCTGGGAAAAAATCGAATTTTTCCAAAAAAAATTGAGATTTTTCTGGTCAAAAATGGGAATTTTCCAGAGAAAATGGGAATTTTCTGGGTAAAAATGAGAATTTTCCGGGTAAAAATGGAAATTTTCCCCCAAAAACCAAAAATTTCCCCTCTAAAATTAGAATTTTCCGGACAAAGTTATAATTTTCCAGCTAAAAACGGAAAATTTCCCCCCAAAATTAAAATTTCCCAACCAAAAATCAAAATTTCCCGGCCAAAAATTGAAATTTCTCCATCAAAAATTGAAATTTCTCGGTCAAAAATGGAAATTTCTCCTCCGAAATTCAAAATTTCTGGTGGAAAATGGCTTCAAAAATCGGAATTTTGGGTTAAAATGGCAGAAAATCCCTTTAAAATTCAATATTTTTGGTTAAAGCGATAAAAAAATGCTTCAAAAATTGGAATTTTGGGTTAAAATGGCAGAAAATCCCTTTAAAATTCAATTTTTTGGTTAAAACGATTAAAAAAAATGCTTCAAAAATGGGAATTTTGGGTTAAAATGGCAGAAAATCCCTTTAAAATTCAATTTTTTTGGTTAAAGTGATAAAAAAATGCTTCAAAAATTGGAATTTTTGGTTAAAATGGCAGAAAATCCCTTTAAAATTCAATATTTTTGGTTAAAGTGATAAAAAAATGCTTCAAAAATGGGAATTTTTGGTTAAAATGGCAGAAAATCCCTTTAAAATTCAATATTTTTGGTTAAATTTGCACCAAATTCCTGCAAAATTCAGCCCAAAAATCCCAAATTTCTGTTGAATGTGTCCAGAATTCCTTCAGAATTCCCAAATTCCTTCAGAATTCCCAAATTTCCGTGAATTCCACCCCAAACCCCCCCAAATCCGGGGTTACCTGGCAAGGTGGAATTGGTGCTCACGGGGCTGGAGGGAGCTGGGGAAAAATGGGAATAAAAATGGGAATAAATGGGAATAAAATGGGAATAAAATGGGAATAAAAATGGGAATAAAATGGGAATAAAATGGGAATAAAATGGGAATTATGGGGGGAAAATGGGGGAAATGGGAATAAAATGGGAATTATGGGGGGAAAATGGGGAAAAATGGGAAAAAAATGGGAATAAATGGGAAAAATGGGAATAAAATGGGAATAAAAATGGGAATAAATGGGAAAAATGGGAATAAAATGGGAATAAAATGGGAATAAAATGGGAATAAAATGGGAATAAAATGGGAATTATGGGGGGAAAATGGGAGAAAATGGGGAAAAATGGGAATAAAATGGGAATAAAATGGGAATAAAAATGGGAATTATGGGGGGAAAATGGGAGAAAATGGGGAAAATGGGAATAAAATGGGAAAAATGGGAATAAAATGGGAATAAAATGGGAATTATGGGGGGAAAATGGGGGAAAATGGGGAAAATGGGAATAAAATGGGAAAAATGGGAATAAAATGGGAATAAAATGGGAATTATGGGGGGAAAATGGGAATAAATGGGAAAAATGGGAATAAAAATGGGAATTATGGGGGGGAAATGGGAGAAAATGGGGGGAAATGGGGAAAAATGGGAATAAAATGGGAATAAATGGGAATAAAATGGGAATAAAATGGGAATTATGGGGGGAAAATGGGAATAAAATGGGAAAAATGGGAATAAAATGGAAATAAAATGGGAATAAAATGGGAATAAATGGGAAAAATGGGGGGAAATGGGGGAAAATGGGAAAAATGGGAATAAAATGGGAATTATGGGGGGAAAATGGGAGAAAATGGGGGGAAATGGGGAAAAATGGGAATAAAATGGGAATAAATGGGAATAAAATGGGAATAAAATGGGAATTATGGGGGGAAAATGGGGAAAATGGGGAAAATGGGAATAAAAATGGGAATTATGGGGGGAAAATGGGGGGAAATTGGGAAAAATGGGGGAAAATTGGGAATAAAATGGGAATAATGGGGGAAAATGGGGAAGAAATGGGGAAAAATGGGGGGAAAATGGGGAAAAATGGGGAGAAATGGGAATAAAAATGGGAATTATGGGGGAAAAATGGGGGAAAAATGGGAATAAAATGGGAATTATGGGAATAAAAATGGGAATTATGGGGGGAAAATTGGGGAAAAATGGGAATAATGGGGGAGAAATGGGGAAAAATGGGGGGAAATGGGAATAAAATGGGAATAATGGGGAAAAAATGGGAATAATGGGGGGAAATGGGGAAAAATGGGGGGAAATGGGAATAAAATGGGAATAATGGGGAAAAAATGGGAATAATGGGGGGAAATGGGGAAGAAATGGGAAGAAATGGGGGGGAAATGGGGAAAATGGGGAGAAATGGGGGGAAAATGGGAATAAAATGGGAAAAATGGGGGGAAATGGGGAAGAAATGGAAAAAAAAATTGGAAAAATGGGGGTAAAAAGAGGTAAAATGGGAAAAAAGTGTCCCCCGGTCCCTTCCCGATCCCCCCCGCAGCGTTCCCGGCGCTCCCGGTCCCATTCCCGGTGTCTCCCGCTCCCTCCCGGTGTTCCCGCTCCCATTCCCGGTGTCTCCTGGTCCCCCCCGATCCCACTCCCGGTGTTCCCCGCTCCCTCCCGGCGCTCCCGGTCCCATTCCCGGTGTCTCCCGCTCCCTCCCGGTCCTTCCCGGTGTTCCCGCCCCATTCCCGGTGTCTCCTGGTCCCCCCCGATCCCACTCCCGGTGTTCCCCGCTCCCTCCCGGCGCTCCCCGGTTCCATTCCCGGTGTCTCCCGGTCCCCCCCGCTCCCATTCCCGGTGTCCCCCGGTCTGTCCCGGCTCTCACCGGTGTCCCTGCAGCGTTCCCGGCACTCCCGTTCGCTCCCGAAGTTGTTCCCGCTCCCATTCCCGGTGTCTCCCTGTCCCTCCCGTTCCCTCCCGGTTCTCCCCGGTCCCCCCCGGTCCGTCCCGGTTCTCACCGGTGTCCCCGCACCGTTCCCGGCACTCCCGTTCGCTCCCGAAGTTGTTCCCGCTCCCATTCCCGGTGTTCCCCGGTGTTCCCCGCTCCCTCCCGCTGTTCCCCGCTCCCATTCCCGGTCTGTCCCGGTCCCATTCCCGGTCTGTCCCGCTCCCTCCCGGTCCCTCCCGGTTCTCACCGGTGTCCCCGCACCGTTCCCGGCACTCCCGTTCGCTCCCGAAGTTGTTCCCGGTCCCATTCCCGCTCCAATTCCCGGTGTCTCCCTGTCCCTCCCGCTCCCTCCCGGTGTTCCCCGCTCCCATTCCCGGTGTTCCCCAGAGTCCCCCGCTCCCTCCCGGTCCCATTCCCGGTCTGTCCCGGTCCCACCCAGACTGTCCCGGTTCTCACCGGTGTCCCCGCACCGTTCCCGGCACTCCCGCTCGCTCCCGAAGTTGTTCCCGCTCCCATTCCCGGTGCCATTCCCGGTCTGTCCCGGTCCCATTCCCGGTCCCCCCCGGTCCGTCCCGGTTCTCACCGGTGTCCCCGCACCGTTCCCGGCACTCCCGTTCGCTCCCGAAGTTGTTCCCGCTCCCATTCCCGCTCCAATTCCCGGTGTCTCCCTGTCCCTCCCTCTCCCTCTCGGTCTGTCCCGGTCCCAGCCCCGGTGTCTCCCGGTCCCCCCCGGTCTGTCCCGGTTCTCACCGGTGTCCCCGCACCGTTCCCCGCACTCCCGTTCGCTCCCGAAGTTGTTCCCGCTCCCATTCCCGGTGTCTCCCTGTCCCTCCCGCTCCCTCCCGGTTCTCCCCGGTCCCATTCCCGGTTCTCCCCGGTCCCATTCCCGGTCCGTCCCGGTTCTCACCGGTGTCCCCGCACCGTTCCCGGCACTCCCGTTCGCTCCCGAAGTTGTTCCCGCTCCCATTCCCGGTGTTCCCCGCTCCCTCCCGGCGCTCCCCGCTCCCTCCCGGTGTCCCCGCTCCCATTCCCGGTGTCCCCCGGTCCGTCCCGGTTCTCACCGGTGTCCCCGCACCGTTCCCGGCACTCCCGTTCGCTCCCGAAGTTGTTCCCGTTGCCGCCGCAGCCGCCGAACACGAAACTCTCGCAGCTCCCGGAGGAGGCGTTGAAAAACCAGCGCGGGATGGAGGCGCGGCAGCGGCCGGTGAGCGCCGGTAACCGGCACCGGGCTGGGGAACCGGGCAAAAATCACCCAAAATCACCCAAAATCACCCCAAAATTACCCAAAATCCATCCCGAATCACCCCAAAATCACCGGTAACCGGCACCGGGCTGGGAAACCGGGCAAAAATCACCCAAAATCACCCCAAAATCACCTCAAATCACCCCAAAATCCATCCCGAATCACCCCAAAATCACCGGTAACCGGCACCGGGCTGGGGAACCGGGCAAAAATCACCCAAAATCACCCCAAAATCACCTCAAAATCACCCAAAATCACCGGAAATCCATCCCAAAATCACCGGAAATCCATCCCAAAATCACCCCAAAATCACCTCAAATCACCCCAAAATCGCCTCAAAATCCATCCCAAATCCATCCCAGCCCCGGTAACCGGCACCGGGCTGGGGGTAGGACCCGGTACCGACCCCAAATCCCCCCCAAATCCTCCCAGAGACCCCCAAATCCTCCCTGGGACCCCCCAAAAATTCGGGATCGCCCCCAAAATTCGGGATCGGCCCCCCCAATCCTCTCTAGGACCCCCCAGGAGCTTCTGGATCCCCCAAATTCTTCCAGACCACCCAAATCCTCCTTGGATCACCCCAAACTCTTCCTGGGACCCCCCAAATCCTCCCGGGACCCTCAAATTCTTCCTGGGACCCCCCAAATCCTTCCAGACCCTCCCAAATCCTCCCTGGGACCCCCCAAAAGTGCCCCAGGACCCCCAAACCTTCCTTGGGACCCCCAAAACTGCCCCAGGACCCCCAAGAACTGCCCCAGGACCCCCCAAAAGTGCCCAAGGACCCCGAAAGCCTCCCTGGGACCCCCGAAATCCTCCCTGGGACCCCCCAAAACTCCCCAGGACCCCCCAGAACTGCCCAGGACCCCCCAGAACTGCCCCAGGACCCCCCAAACCCTCCCTGAGACCCCCAAAAACTCCCCAGGACCCCCAAAACTGTCCCAGGACCCCCCAGATCCTCCCCAGGACCCTCCAGAATTGCCCCAGGACCCCCCAAAACTGCCCCGGGACCCCCCAGAACTGCCCCGGGACCCCCCAAACCCTCCCTGAGACCCCCAGAACTGCCCCAAGATCCCCCAAAAAATCACCAGGACCCCCCAAACTGCCTCAAGACCTCCCCAAATCCTCCACAGGACCCCCCAAAACTGCCCCAGGACCCCCTAAAACAGCCCCAGGACCCCCCAGATCTTCCTGGGACCCCCCCCCAAAAAATCCCCAGGACCCCCCAAATCCTCCCCAGGACCCCCAAAACTGCCCCAGGACCCCCTAAATCCTCCCCAGGACCCCCCAATCCTTGGGACCCCCCAAAACTCCCCAGGACCCCCTAAATCCTCCCCAGGACACCCCAAAAGTTCCCCAGGACCCCCCAGAACTGCCCCAGAACCCCCTTAAACAGCCCCAGGACCCCCCAGATCTTCCTGGGACCCCCCAAAAAATCCCCAGGACCCCCCAAATCCTCTCCAGGACCCCCCAAATCCTTCTTGGGACCCCCAAAACTCCCCTGGGACCCCCCAGAACTGCCCCAGGACCCCCCAAACCCTCCCCAGGACCCCCCAAATCCACTCCAGGACCCCCCAAATCCTTCTTGGGACCCCCCAAAACTCCCCAGGACCCCCCAAATCCTCCCCAGGACCCCCTAAAACAGCCCCAGGACCCCCAAAACTCCCCAGGACCCCCTAAAACAGCCCCAGGATCCCCCAGATCTTCCTGGGACCCCCCAAAAAATCCCCAGGACCCCCCAAATCCTCCCCAGGACCCCCAGAACTCCCCCAGGACCCCCTAAAACAGCCCCAGGACCCCCCAGATCTTCCTGGGATCCCCCAAAAAATCCCCTGGGACCCCCCAAACCCTCCTTGGGACCCCCAAACCCTCCCCAGGACCCCCCACAACTGCCCCAGGACCCCCAAACCCTCCCTGGGACCCCCCAAAACCGCCCCAGGACCCCCCAAAACTGCCCCAGGACCCCCCAATCCTCCCCAGGACCCCCCAAATCCTTCTTGGGACCCCCCAAAACTCCCCTGGGACCCCCCAAAACCGCCCCAGGACCCCCCAAAACTCCCCCAGGCCCCCTCCCCTCACCGTGGCCCCGCCCCTCTCCGCGCCCCCCGTTCCCCCCCGCGCCCCCCGGTACCGGCGAGGGCGGCGGGGCCGCTCTGGGGGTCCCGCCCGGAGCCCCCCGGGACCCCCAGGATCAGCAGCAGCACCGGGAGGAGCCGCCCCGCCGCCATCGCCAGGTGCGCGCCCGTGACGTCACCCAGGTGCGCCCAGGCCACGCCCACCGGGGGGGGGGAAACGGACGGGCCGCGAGGGCGCATGCGCGGGAGGGGGGTTGGCCACGCCCACCTCGCGGTAAGCCACGCCCACATCGCGTTAAGCCACGCCCCCTCCCGTGGTAACGGCCCCGTGGGGTGGGGTGAGGCTCCGCCCCCTCATTTGCATACGGGGCGGGAAATCGCGCGGCTTTGGGGGGGTTTTAGGGGGGATTTTGGAATTTGGGGGATTTTGGGGGGATTTTGGGGGGGATTTGGGGGATTTTGGGGATCTGGGGAGGTTTTGAGGGAGGGGTTTGGGGTCTAGGGGGTTTTGGAGGATTTTGGGGGGGTTTTGAGGGGGTTTTGGGGGGATTTGGGGGTCTGGGGGGGTTTTGAGGGGGGGATTTGGGGGTCTGGGGGTGTTTTGAGGGGGGGTTTTGGGGTTTGGGGGTTTTGGGGGGGTTTTGGGGGGATTTTGGGGGGGATTTGGGGGTCTGGGGGGGTTTTGAGGGGGGGTTTTGGGGTTTGGGGGGTTTTGGGGGGATTTTGGGGGGTTTTGGGGGTATTTTGGGGGGGTTTTGAGGTTTGGGGAGGTTTTGGGGGATTTTGGGGGGATTTGGGGGTCTGGGGGGGTTTTGGGGTCTGGGGGGTTTGGGGGTTTTGGGGTTTGGAGGATTTTGGGGGGGTTTTGGGGTTTGGGGGGGTTTTGAGGGGGTTTTGAGGGGATTTTGGGGCGTTTTGGGGATCTGGGGGGGTTTTGATGGGGGGGTTTGGGATGTGGGGGGGTTTTGAGGGGGGGGTTTGGGATGTGGGGGATTTTGGGGGGTTTTGGGGGTTTTGAGGGGATTTTGGGGGGGATTTGGGGGTCTGGGGGGGTTTTGAGGGGGGGTTTCGGGGTCTGGGGGCTTTGGGGGTTTTGGGGTTTGGGGGGATTTTGGGGGGATTTTGGAATTTGGAGGGTTTTGGGGGGGTTTTGGCGTTTGGGGGGGGTTTTGGGGTCTGGGGGGGTTTTGGGGGATTTTGGGTAGATTTTGGGGTTTGGAAGTGTTTTGGGGGGGTTTGGGGGGGTTTTGGGGGGAGTCTGGGGGGCTCTTGTGGGGGCTCCGGGTGTTTATAGGGGGGGGTCGGGGAGTTACCGATTTAAACCACGCCCTTTTAGGCCCCGCCCCCTCTCCCCCCACCCCGGGGGTCTTCAGGGACATTCCATGGTAAAGCCACGCCCCTTTAGGCCACGCCCTTTTAAGCCCCGCCCCCTCTCCCCCTATTCCCAGTGACAATTTGGGGGGACTTTAGGGAATTCCAGGGTTAGGCCACGCCCCTTTAGGCCACGCCCTTTTCGGCCACGCCCCCTCATTACCCACCCCGGGGGTCTTTAGGGGTCTTCAGGGAATTCCAGTGTTAGACCGCGCCCCTTTAGGCCACGCCCCTTTAGGCCACGCCCCTTTAGGCCACGCCCCCTCGCCCCCTACCCCCGGCGGCCGCCCCGGCTCCGCGTCCCGAGCGATGGCGGCGAACCGGGCGGGGCGGCGGCGGGGCCGGGGGGGCTCGGCCGGCCCGGGGGGGCTCGCGGAGGGTCGGGGGTCCCCGGGGGGGCTCTCGCCGGACCCCCGGGGGGGTTCGGGGGGGTCCCCGGGCCGCAGCCCCGGGGTGCAGCGGAGATCGGCGCGGGTCACGGTGCGCTACAACCGGCAGGAGCTGCAGCGGCGGCTGGACACGGAGCGCTGGATGGACGGGAGGATCGGGGAGCTCTACCGGGGACAGGTACCGGAACCGGGACCGGGAACCCGAAACGGGACCGGGAACCCGAACCGGGACCGGGAACCAGAACCGGGACCGGGAACCCGAACCGGAACCGGGACCGGGCAGGGGAACCGGGGATGGAGCGGGAACCGGGCAGGGGAACCGTGGATGGGGCACTGGGAACGGGAACTGGGACCAACACGGAGCGCTGGATGGACGGGAGGATCGGGGAGCTCTACCGGGGACAGGTACCCGAACCGGGACCGGGAACCAGAACCGGGACCGGGAACCCGAACCGGAATCGGGACCGGGCAGGGTAACCGGGGATGGGGCACCGGGATTGGGAACTGGGACCGACACGGAGCGCTGGATGGACGGGAGGATCGGGGAGCTCTACCGGGGACAGGTACCGGAACCGGGACCGGGAACCCGAACCGGGACCGGGAACCCGAACCGGAACCGGGAACCCGAACCGGAACCGGGACCGGGCAGGGGAACCGGGGATGGGGCACTGGGAATGGGGCACCGGGACCGACACGGAGCAGGGGATGGACGGGAGGATCGGGGAGCTCTACCGGGGACAAGTAACCGAACCGGGACCGGGACCGGGAACCCGAACCGGGAATCAGAACCAGAACCGGGCAGGGGAACCGGGACCGGGATTGGGAACCGGGAATGGGGCACCGGGATTGGGAACTGGGACCGACACGGAGCGCTGGATGGACGGGAGGATCGGGGAGCTCTACCGGGGACAGGTACCTGAACCGGGACCGGGAACCCGAACCGGGACCGGGAACCCGAACCGGAACCGGGAACCCGAACCGGAACCGGGACCGGGCAGGGGAACCGGGGATGGAGCGGGAACCGGGGATGGGGCACCGGGATTGGGAACTGGGACCGACACGGAGCGCTGGATGGACGGGAGGATCGGGGAGCTCTACCGGGGACGGGTAACGAACAGGGACCGGGAACCAGAACCCGAACTGGAACCGGGAACCAGAACCGGGCAGGGGAACCGGGGATGGACCGGGAACCGGGCAGGGGAACCGGGGATGCAGCGGGAACTGGGACCGACACTGAGCAGTGGATGGACGGGAGGATCGGGGAGCTGTACCGGGGATGGTAACGAACCGGAACCGGGACCGGGACCGGGAACCCGAACCGGGACCGGGAACTAGGACCGGGAACCAGAACCGGGACCGGGAACCAGAACCGGGGATGGAGCGGGAACCGGGCAGGGGAACCGGGGATGGGGCACTGGGAACGGGAACTGGGACCGACACGGAGCGCTGGATGGACGGGAGGATCGGGGAGCTCTACCGGGGACGGGTAACGAACCGGAACCGGGAACCGGGAACCGGGACCGGGACCGGGACCGGGAACCAGAACCGGGCAGGGGAACCGGGGCATGGATCTGAACCGGGCAGGGGAACCGGGGATGGACCGGAACCGGGGATTGACCGGGATTGGGGAGCCGGGAGCGGGATGGAGATGGAGACTCGGGAAGCTGTACCGGGGTGGGGCACCGGGACCGGGAACTGAACAACTGGGACCGGGAAATGGACCGGGACCGGGACCAGGGAACGGGAACAGGGAACGGGACCGGGAACTGAACTGGGACCGGGAGCGGGAACTGAACCGGGAGCGGGAAATGGAGCGGGAATTAAATCAGGAACGGGACTGGGGAGCGGGAAAGGACCGGGAGATGGAGCCGGGACCGGGAGCGGGATCAGGAACGGGACCGGGAGATGGAGCCGGGACCGGGATCAGGACCGGGACCGGGATCGGGACCGAGGAATGGACCAGGAATTAAACCAGGAACGGGACTGGGGAGCGGGAAAGGACCGGGAGATGGAGCCGGGAGCAGGACCGGGAGCAGGACCGGGAGCAGGAGCAGGGAGGAGGACCGGGACCGGGATCGGGACCGGAATCGGGATCGGGACCAGGACCGGGACCGGGATCGGGACCGGGATCGGGACTGAGAAATGGAGCGGGAATTAAACCGGGAACGGGACTGGGGAGCGGGAAAGGACCGGGAGATGCAGCCGGGACCGGGACCGGGAGCGGGAGCGGGAGCGGGATCGGGACTGGGGAATGGACCGGGATCAGGACCGGGAGATGGAGCCGGGACCGGTACCGGGACTGGGGACCGGGACCGGGAACGGGACTGGGAAATGGAGCGGGAATTTAACCAGGAATGGGACTGGGGAGAGGGAAAGGACCGGGAGATGGAGCCGGGACCGGGACCGGGACCGGGACCGGGACCGGGACCGGGATCAGGATCGGGACTGGGGAATGGACCGGGATCAGGACCGGGAGATGGAGCAGGGAGCAGGACCGGGACCGGGACCGGGATCGGAACTGGGACCGGGCTCCAAAAGGGACCGGGAATGGAGCAGGGAGCAGGATCAGGACCGGGAGATGGAGCGGGGACCGGGACCGGTACCGGTACCGGGATCGGGACTGGGGAATGAACCGGGATCAGGACCGGGAGATGGAGCAGGGAGCAGGACCGGGACCGGGACCGGGATCGGAACCGGGACCGGGCTCCAAAAGGGACCGGGAATGGACCTGGGAACGGGACCGGGACCGGGGAAAATAAACGGGAACTGGACCGGGACCGGGACCGGGAGATGGAGCAGGGACCGGGAAAAGGACGGGGACCGGGAACTGAACCGGGACCGGGATCGGAACCGGGAATGGACCTGGGACCGGGACCGGGGACAATAAACGGGAACTGGACCGGGAGAAGCATCGGGAATGGGGCTGAGAACGGAACCGGGACCGGGACCGGGAACTGAACCGGGACCGAGATCGGAACCGGGAATGGACCTGGGACCGGGACCGGGGAAAATAAACGGAACCGGGACCGGGAACGGGACCGGGGAAAATAAACGGGACCGGGACCGGGAGAAGGATCGGGAATGGGGCTGAGAACGGAACCGGGACCGGGACCGGGATCGGAACCGGGAATGGAACCGGGACCGGGACCGGGGACAATAAACGGGAACTGGATCGGGACCGGGATCGGAACCGGGACCGGGGAAAATAAACGGAACCGGGACCGGGAACTGGACCGGGAATGGGACCGGGAATGGGGCTGAGAACGGAACCGGGACCGGGACCGGGATCAGGACCGGGAATGGACCGGGAATGTGCCAGGTCCCGGTCCCGGTGCCGGTGCCGGTGCCGGTCCCGGGGGGTCCCGGGCCGGATCTCCCCCTCCCCCCACCGTGGGAACGGGCGGCTGGAGCGGGGGGAGGGGCGGATGTTCCGCGGGAACCGGGCACGGGGGGGGGGGGAGGGGACATTCCGGGGGGGTTTGGGGACATTTTGGGACATTTTGGGGACATTTGGGGACATTTTAGGGACATTTGGGGACATTTTGGGGACATTTTGGGACATTTTGGGACATTTTGGGGACATTTTGGGACATTTTGGGGACATTTTGGGACATTTTGGGGACATTTTGGGGACATTTTGGGACATTTTGGGGACATTTTGGGACATTTTGGGGACATTTTGGGGACATTTTGGGACATTTCGGGAAGGTTTGGGACATTCTGGGGGGGGTTGGGGACATTTGGGGAGGTTTGGGACATTTTGGGACATTTTGGGACATTTTAGGGAATTTGGACATTTTGGGGACATTTTGGGAGGGAATTTGGACATTTTGGGGAGGTTTTGGGACATTTTGAGGAGGTTTGGGGACATTTCGGGGGGTTTTGGGGACATTTGGGGACATTTTGGGGGGCTTTGGGGACATTTCGGGGGGATTTGGGGACACCCGAGGGGGTTTTGGGGACATTTTGGGACATTCTGGGGGGGTTTGGGGACATTTGGGGAGGTTTTGGGACATTTTGGGGACATTTTTGGGAGGGTTTTGGGACATTTGGGGACATTTCAGGAGGGTTTGGGACACTCGAGGGGGTTTTAGGGACATTTGGGGACATTTTGGGGACATTTCGGGGGGGTTTGGGGCCATTTTTGGGGGTTTGGGGACATTTTTGGGGGTTTGGGGACATTTTGGGAGGGTTTGGGGACACCCGAGGGGGTTTTGGGGACATTTTTTGGGGTTTGGGGCCATTTCGGGGGAGCTTTGGGGACATTTTGAGGGGTTTTGGGGACATTTTGGGACATTTTGGGGACATTTTGGGAAGGTTTGGGACACCCGAGGGGGTTTTGGGGCCATCTTTGGGGTTTGGGGCCATTTTTGGGGTTTTGGGGCCATTTTTGGGACATTTTTGGGGGTTTGGAGCCATTTTTGGGGTTTTGGGGCCATTTTTGGGGGTTTGGAGCCATTTTTGGGGTTTTGGGGACATTTTTGGGGGTTTTGGGGCCATTTTTGGGGTTTTAGGACCATTTTTGGGGTTTTGGGGCCATTTTTGGGCCATTTTTGGGGTTTTGGCGCCATTTTTGGGCCATTTTGGGGGTTTTGGGGCCATTTTTGGGGTTTTAGGACCATTTTTGGGGTTTTGGGGCCATTTTTGGGACATTTTGGGGGTTTTGGGGCCATTTTTGGGCCATTTTGGGGGTTTTGGGGCCATTTTTGGGGGTTTTGGGCCATTTTTGGGGGTCCCCAAACCCCCCCGGGCCCCTCCCCAGGAGCAGGAGATGCCGGAGGAGCTGAACATCGATGAACTCCTGGAGCTCGACACGGACGAGGAGCGAGCCCGGAAAATCCAGGTGGGAATTCCGGAATTCCGGGGAATTTTAGGGGATTTTGGGATGGGAATTTTGGGGAATTTTGGGGGATTTTAGGGGATTTTGGGGGGAATTTTTGGGGAATTTTAGGGGATTTTGGGATGGGAATTTTGGGGAATTTTAGGGGATTTTTGGGGGGAATTTTTGGGGAATTTTAGGGGATTTTGGGGGGAATTTTTGGGGAATTTTAGGGGATTTTGGGATGGGATTTTTGGGGGATTTTAGGGGATTTTGGGATGGGAATTTGGGGAATTTTGGGGATTTTGGGATGAGAATTTTGGGGGATTTTAGGGGATTTTGGGGTGGGAATTTTTTGGAATTTTAGGGGATTTGGGGATGGGAATTTTGGGGAATTTTAGGGGATTTTTGGGGTGGGAATTTTGGGAATTTTTGGGAATTTTGGGGCGGGAATTTTGGGGAATTTTAGGGGATTTTGGGGTGGGAATTTTGGGAATTTTGGGGTGGGAATTTGGGTTAATTTTTGGGAATTTTGGGGTGGGATTTTTGGGGAATTTTAGGGGATTTTGGGGTGGAATTTTGGGGAATTTTAGGGGATTTTGGGGTGGGAATTTTGGGAATTTTGGGGTGGGAATTTGGGTTAATTTTTGGGAATTTTGGGGTGGGATTTTTGGGGAATTTTAGGGGATTTTGGGGTGGAATTTTGGGGAATTTTAGGGGATTTTGGGGTGGGAATTTTGGGGGATTTTAGGGGATTTTGGGGTGGGATTTTTGGGGAATTTTAGGGGATTTTGGGATGAGAATTTTGGGGAATTTTAGGGGATTTTGGGGTGGGAATTTGGGGGAATTTGGGGGTGGGAATTTTGGGGAATTTTAGGGGATTTTGGGATGGGAATTTGGGGGGGGAATTTTGGGGAATTTTAGGGGATTTTGGGATGGGAATTTGGGTTAATTTTTGGGAATTTTGGGGTGGGAATTTTGGGGAACTTTGGGGAATTTTAAGGGATTTTGGGATGGGAATTTTAGGGGATTTTGGGGTGGAATTTTTTGGGGAATTTTAGGGGATTTTGGGGTGGGAATTTTGGGAATTTTGGGGAATTTTGGGGCGGGAATTTTGGGAATTTTAGGGGATTTTGGGGTGGGAATTTTTGGGAATTTTGGGGTGGGAATTTGGGTTAATTTTGGGAATTTTGGGGTGGAATTTTGGGGAATTTTAGGGGATTTTGGGGTGGAATTTTGGGGAATTTTAGGGGATTTTGGGGGGAATTTTTGGGGAATTTTAGGGATTTTGGGGTGGGATTTTTGGGGAATTTTAGGGGATTTTGGGGGGAATTTTTGGGGAATTTTAGGGGATTTTGGGATGGGAATTTGGGGAATTTTGGGGATTTTGGGATGAGAATTTTGGGGGATTTTAGGGGATTTTGGGATGGGAATTTTGGGGGATTTTAGGGGATTTTGGGGTGGGAATTTTGGGGGGAATTTTAGGGGATTTTGGGATGGGAATTTGGGTTAATTTTTGGGAATTTTGGGGTGGGAATTTTGGGGAACTTTGGGGAATTTTAAGGGATTTTGGGATGGGAATTTTAGGGGATTTTGGGGGGGAATTTTGGGGAATTTTTTTGAATTTTGGGGTGGGAATTTGGGTTAATTTTTGGGAATTTTGGGGTGGGAATTTTGAGGAATTTTAGGGGATTTTGGGATGGGAATTTTGGGATGGGAATTTTGGGATGGAATTTTGGGGAATTTCAGGGAATTTTGGGGAATTTTGAGGAATTTTGGGGATGGGAATTTTGGGGAATTCTGGGGAATTTGGGGGTGGGAGTTTTGGGGATGGGAATTTAATTTGGGGGAATTTTTGGGAATTTTGGGATGGGAATTTTGGGATGGGAATTTTGGGGAATTTCAGGGAATTTCAGGGAATTTTGAGGTGGGAATTTTTGGGGGGGGGTGGGGGAGGGGAAAAGGTCACCAAGGTGACCCCGCCCCCCCCCCTAAATCAACCCCTCCCCCACCCAGACCATGCTCAGCTCCTGCGCCGCCGACACCCGGGTGAGGGGGGAGGGGAAAAATGAGGGGGGGAGGGGAAATTGGGGTGGG
>CM076536.1:1220719-1323113 GCA_038429875.1 Poecile montanus
TCACCCCAGAAACCCCAAAAAAACCCCCAAAAAAAACCCCAAAAAAACAAAAAAAAACCCCAAAATCCCCCCAAAAAAACCCCAAAAAACCCCAAAAATCCCAAAAACCCCAAAATCCCCCCCAAAAAATCACAAAAAAATCCCCAAATCCCCCTGAGATCCTGAGATCCCAAAATCCCCCAAAATCCCCCCAAAATTCACCCCAAAATCCCCCCCAGAGCTCCAGGAGCAGCTGCCCCCAATTCCTGATCACAGCTGGAATTTTGGGGGGTTTTGGGGTTATTGAGACCCCCAAAAAATCCTCAAATTCCTCCTGAGATCCTGAGGCCCCAAAATCCCTCAAAATCCCCCCAAAATCCCTCAAAATCCCCCCAAAATCCCCCCAAAAAAACCCCAAAATTCACCCCAAAATCCCCCCAGAGCTCCAGGAGCAGCTGCCCCCAATTCCTGATCACAGCTGGAATTTTGGGGGGATTTTGGGATTATTGGGACCCCCAAAAAATCCTCAAATTCCTCCTGAGATCCTGAGACCCCAAAATCCCCCAAAATCCCTCAAAATTCACCCAAAATTCACCCAAAATCCCACCAGAGCTCCAGGAGCAGCTGCCCTCAATTCCTGATCACAGCTGGAATTTTGGGGGGATTTTGGGGGGTTTTGGGGTTATTGAGACCCCCAAAAACTCCTCAAATTCCTCCTGAGATCCTGAGACCCCAAAATCCCTCAAAATCCCCCCCAAAAAACCCCAAAAAACCCCAAAATCCCCCCCAAAAACCCCAAAAAAACCCAAAAAAACCCCAAAATCCCCCCAAAAAAACCCCAAAAAACCCCAAAAAATCCCAAAATCCCCCCCAAAAAACCCCAAAAAAATCCCCAAATCCCCCTGAGATCCTGAGACCCCAAAATCCCCCCAAATCCCCCCAAAATTCCCCCCAAAATCCCCCCAGAGCTCCAGGAGCAGCTGCCCCCAATTCCTGATCACAGCTGGAATTTTGGGGGGATTTTGGGGTTATTGGGACCCCCAAAAAATCCTCAAATTCCTCCTGAGATCCTGAGACCCCAAAAACCCTCAAAATCCCCCCAAAATCCCCCCAAATCCCCCCAAAATTCCACCCAAAATCCCCCCAGAGCTCCAGGAGCAGCTGCCCCCAATTCCCGATCACAGATGGAATTTTGGGGGGATTTTGGGGGGTTTTGGGGTTATTGAGACCCCCAAAAAATCCTCAAATTCCTCCTGAGATCCAGAGACCCCAAAATCCCCCAAAATCCCCCCAAAAAACCCCCAAAAACCCCAAAATCCCCCCAAAAAAACCCCAAAAAACACTCCAAAAAACCCAAAAAAACCCCAAAATCCCCCCAAAAAAAACCCCAAAAAACCCCAAAAATCCCAAAAACCCCAAAATCCCCCCAAAAAATCACAAAAAAAATCCCCAAATCCCCCTGAGATCCTGAGACCCCAAAATCCCCCAAAAAAACCCCAAAATTCACCCCAAAATCCCCCCCAGAGCTCCAGGAGCAGCTGCCCCCAATTCCTGATCACAGCTGGAATTTTGGGGGGATTTTGGGGGATTTTGGGGTTATTGAGACCCCAAAAAAATCCTCAAATTCCTCCTGAGATCCTGAGACCCCAAAAACCCCCCAAAATCCCCCCAAAATCCCTCAAAATTCACCCAAAATCCCCCCAAAATTCACCCAAAAAAAACCCCAAAAAACCCTCCAAAAAACCCAAAAAAACCCCAAAATCCCCCCAAAAAAACCCCAAAAAACCCTCCAAAAAACCCAAAAAAACCCCAAAATCCCCCCAAAAAAACCCCAAAAAACCCCAAAATCCCCCCCAAAAAAATCACAAAAAAATCCCCAAATCCCCCTGAGATCCTGAGACCCCAAAATCCCCCCAAATCCCCCCAAAATTCACCCCAAAATCCCCCCAGAGCTCCAGGAGCAGCTGCCCCCAATTCCTGATCACAGCTGGAATTTTGGGGGGATTTTGGGGTTATTGGGACCCCCAAAAAAATCCTCAAAATCCCCCTGAGATCCTGAGACCCCAAAATCCCCCAAAATCCCCCCAAAATTCACCCCAGAAACCCCAAAAAAACCCCAAAAAACCCAAAAAAACCCAAAAAAACCCCAAAATCCCCCCCAAAAAAACCCAAAAAATCCCAAAAAAATCCCCAAAAAAAACCCCAAAAAAACCCAAAATCCCCCCAAAAAAACCCCAAAAAAATCCCCAAAAATCCCCAAATCCCCCTGAGACCCCTCCCCAGACCCCAAAGCCCCCCTGAAGCCCCCAGACCCACCAATGTCCTCATGGGACTCGGATTTGGAGCTCATGGCCACCCCAAAACCCCCCAAAAAAAACCCCCAAAAAACCCCCAAAAAAGCACAAAAAAAAACCCCAAAAAAACCCCCAAAAATCCCAAAAACTCCCCAAATCCCCCCGAGACCCCTCCCCAAATCTCCCCCAGACCCCAAAGCCCCCCTGAAGCCCCCAGACCCACCAATGTCCTCATGGGACTTGAATTTGGAGCTCGTGGCTACCCCAAAAAACCCCCCAAAAAAAACCCCAAAAAATCACAAAAAATCCCAAAAAAATCCCCCAAAAAATCCCAAATCCCTCCAAGACCCCTCCCCAAAATCCCCCAGACCCAAATCCCCCTGAAGCCCCCCCTGAAGCCCCCAGACCCACCAATGTCCTCATGGGACTTGAATTTGGAGCTCTTGGCCACCCCAAAACCCCCCCAAAAAAACCCCAAAAAAATCCCAAAAAATCCCAAAAAATCCCCAAAAAAATCCCCAAAAAATCCCAAAAAATCCCCAAATCCCCCCGAGACCCCTCCCCAAATCTCCCCCAGACCCAAATCCCCCTGAAGCCCCCCCTGAAGCCCCCAGACCCACCAATGTCCTCATGGGACTCGAATTTGGAGCTCATGGCCACCCCAAAACCCCCCCAAAAAACCCCAAAAAAATCCCAAAAAACCCCAAAAAATCCCAAAAAAATCCCCAAAAAATCCCAAAAAATCCCAAAAAATCCCCAAATCCCCCCAAATCCCTCTGAGACCCCTCCCCAGACCCCAAACCCCCCTGAAGCCCCCAGACCCACCAATGTCCTCTCGGGTCTCGAATTTGGAACTCATGGCCACCTGGTCATTGCCTCGGCCCACGATCTGGGGAGGGGGCGGGGAGGGGTCTCTGAGACCCCCTGGGACCCCCCCAAATACCCCTGGGACCCCCCCAGGACCCCCCAAATACCCCTGGGGCACCCCAGACCCCCCCAAATACCCCTGAGACCCCCCCAGGACCCCCCAAAATACCCCTGAGACCCCCCTGCGACCCCCCATATCCCCCCAGGACCCCCCAAATACCCCCAGGACCCCCCTGGGACTCCCCAAATTCCCCCAGGACCCCCTTGAGACCCCCCAGGACCCCCCAAAATCCCCCCAAGACCCCCTAAAATCCCCCCAGGACCCCCCAGGAACCCCCAAACCCCCCCAGGACCCCCCTGGGACCCCCCAGGACCCCCCAAATCCCCCCAAGACCCTCCAAATCCCCCCAAGACTCCCCAGGACCCCCTTGAGACCCCCCCAGAACCCCCCAAATCCCCCTTGAGACCCCCCAGGACCCCCTTGAGACCCCTCAGGACCCCCCAGGACCCCCCCAAAATCCCCCCAGGACCCCCCCAGGACCCCCTTGAGACCCCCCAGGACCCCCCAAGATCCCCTTGAGACCCCCCAAATACCCCCTGGGACCCCCCAAATCCCCCCAAAATCCCCCCAGGACCCCCTTGAGACCCCCCAGGACCCCCTTGAGACCCCCCAGGACCCCCCCAAATCCCCCTGGGACCCCCCAAATCCCCCCAGGACCCCCCCAGGACCCCCTTGAGACCCCCCAAATCCCCCCAAGACCCCCTAAAATCTCCCCAGGACCCCCCCAAATCCCCCAGGACCCCCTTGAGACTCCCCCAGATCCCCCCAGGACCCCCCAAATCCCCCCAGGACCCCCTTGAGACCGCCCAGGACCCCCCAGATCCCCCCAAAATCCCCCCAGGACCCCCCCAAATCCCCCCAAAATCCCCCCAAGACCCCCCAAATCCCCCTGGGACCCCCTTGAGACCCCCCAGGACCCCCCAGGACCCACCATGGGGCAGAGGCAGTCCCGTGCCAGGGTCATGCTGAAGGTTGCCATGGTAACGGGGCGGAATCCCAGGATTTTGGGATAAAATTCCAGGGGGGACAAAGTCTGGGAGGAGGAGGAAAAATAGAGGGGGGGGTCAGGGGAGGGGTCCTGAGGGGATTTAGGGGGGTCTTGGGGGGATTTGGGGAGGTTCAAGGGGGTCCCAGGGATTTTTGGGGATTTTTTTGGGGGTCCCAGGGAATTTTGGGGGGGTCCTGGGGGGTCCCAGGGTTATTTTGGGGATATTTTGGGGGTCCCAGGCTTATTTTGGGGTGTTTTTGGGGTATTTTGGGGGGTCCCAGGAGTATTTTGGGGATATTTTGGGGGGTCCCAAGGTTATTTTGGGGTGTTTTTGGGGGTCCCAGAGATATTTTAGGGGATTTTGGGGTTTTTTAAGAGTTCTTGGGGGTTTTTTGGGTGGTTTTGGGGGTGTTTTGGGGGTATTTTGGGGCATTCTGGGGGGTCCCAGGGTTATTTTGGGGGGTCCCAGGGGTATTTTGGGGTATTTTGTGGTGTTTTTGGGGGTCCCAGGGTTATTTTGGGGATATTTTTGGGTGGTTTCGGGGGTATTTTGGGGATATTTTGAGGCATTCTGGGGGGTCCCAGGGTTATTTTGGGGTGTTTTTGGGGTATTTTGGGGCATTCTGGGGGGTCCCAGGGTTATTTTGGGGGGTCCCAGGGGTATTTTGGGGTATTTTACGGTGTTTTTGGGGGTCCCAGGGGTATTTTGGGGTGTTTTTGGGGGTCCCAGGGTTATTTTGGGGTGTTTTTGGGGTATTTTGGGGTGTTTTGGGGGTATTTTGGGGTGTTTTTGGGGGGTCCCAGGGTTATTTTGGGGATATTTTGGGGGTCCCAGGCTTATTTTGGGGTATTTTGGGGTATTTTGGGGTATTTTGGGGTGTTTTGGGGTGTTTTTGGGGGTCTCTCACCCCCGAGGTGACGATGGAATGTCCCAGGTATATTTTAGGGTGTTTTTGGGGTATTTTGGGGGTCCCAGGGGTATTTTGGGGTATTTTGTGGTGTTTTTGGGGGGTCCCAGGGTGATTTTGGGGTGTTTTGGGGTGTTTTTGGGGGTCTCTCACCCCCGAGGTGACGATGACGGACTGGAAGCGCTCGAACACGGGTCTGATGGCGATGGAGGCGTCCAGGCAGCTGGGGAGGGGTCCCGGGGGGGCTCAGCACCCAAAAAAAACCCCAAAACCACCCAAAAAAACCCCAAATCCACCCCAAAAAAACCACAAGAACTCCTAAAAAAAACCCCAAAACCCCCAAATCCCCCCCAAAATCCCCAAAATCTCCCCAAACCCTCCGCCAAAATCCCAAAACCTGTCCAGAAACCCCCCCAAAATCCCTAAAAAAGCCCCCAAAACCACCCAAAAAACCCCCCCAAAACCCCTAAAAAAACCCCCCAAAACCCCTAAAAAACCCCCAAATCCACCCAAAAATCCCCAAATCCCCCCCAAAAAACCCAAAATCCCCCCCCAAAAAACCTAAAATCCCCCCAAACCCTCCCCTAAAAACCCAAAACCTGCCCAGAAAAACCCCAAAATCCCCCCCAAAATCTCCCAAAAAAACCCCCAAAATCCCCCCAAAACCACCCAAAAAAATCCCCCAAAAAAATCCCAAAAATCCCCAAAAAATCCCTAAAACTCCCAAAAACCCCAAAAATCCCCAAATCCCCCCAAAATCCCCCCAAAAAACCCCAAATCACCCCCCCAAAAAACCCAAAACCTGCCCAGAAAAACCCCAAAATCCCCCCCAAAATCCCTTAAAAAACCCAAAAAAATTCCCAAAATCCCCCCAAAACCACCCCAAAAAAAATCCCAAAAAAAACCCCAAAAAATCCCAAAAACCCCAAAAATCCCCAAAAAACCCCCAAAACCCCAAATTCCCCCCAAAAAAACCCAAAACCTGCCCAGAAAAACCCCAAAATCCCCCCCAAAATCCCCTAAAAAACCCAAAAAAATTCCCAAAATCCCCCCAAAACCACCCAAAAAAATCCCAAAAAACCCCAAAAAATTCCTAAAAATCCCCAAAACCCCAAAAATCCCCAAAAAACCCCAAATTCTCCCCTAAAAACCCAAAACCTGCCCATAAAAACCCCAAAATCCCCCCCAAAATCCACTAAAAAACCCCAAAAAATTCCCAAAAAAATCCCAAAACCACCCAAAAAATCCCCAAAAAACCCCAAAAAATCCCAAAATCCCCAAAAATCCCCAAAATCCCCCAAATTCTCCCCAAAATACCCAAAACCTGCCCAGAAAAACCCCAAAATCCCCCCCAAAATCCCCTAAAAAACCCAAAAAAATTCCCAAAAAAACCCCAAAACCACCCAAAAAAAATCCCCAAAAAATCCCCCAAACCCCAAAAAATCCCAAAAACCCCAAAAATCCCCCAAAAACCCCAAAAACCCCAAATTCCCCCCAAAAAAACCCAAAACCTGCCCAGAAAAACCCCAAAATCCCCCCCAAAATCCCCTAAAAAACCCCAAAAAATTCCCCAAAAAAAACCCCAAAACCACCCCAAAAAAATCCCAAAAAATCCCTAAAAATCCCAAAAAATCCCAAAAACCCCAAAATTCTCCAAAAAACCCCAAATTCCCCCCAAATTCTCCCCAAAATCCCCACCTGAAGTGCAGCACGGGGTTGGAGATGCTCGGGGTGCGGTCGTCGAAGGGCTCGATGATGATGGTGAAACCTGGGGGGATTTTGGGGTTTTTTGGGGTCTTTTGGGGTTTTTTTTGGGGTTTTTGGGGGGAATTTGGGGTTTTTGGGGTTTTTTGGAGGATTTGGGATTTTTTTGGGATTTTTTGGGGGTTTTTTTTTGGGTTTTTTTTTAGGGATTTTTGGGGTTTTTTTGGTAATTTTAGGGGGAATTTTGGGTTTTTTCTGGGCAGGTTTTTGGGGGGATTTTGGGGTTTTTTGGGGTTTTTGGATTTTTTGGAGAAGTTTGGGATTTTCGGGGGATTTTTTGGGATTTTTTTGGGATTTTTTTGGATTTTTTGTGGGTTTTTTTGGGGGTTTTTTTGTGATTTTAGGGGGGATTTTGGGGTTTTTTTTGGGCAGGTTTTTGGGGGATTTTGGGGGAATTTGGGGTTTTTGGGTTTTTTGGGGGGACTTTTGGGGTCTTTGGGGTCTTTTGGGTTTTTTTTGGATTTTTTTGGGATTTTTTTGGGATTTTTTTAGGTTTTTTTGGGGGTTTTTTTTTTGTGATTTTAGGGGGGATTTTGGGGTTTTTCCAGGCAGGTTTGGGGGGGATTTTGGTTGGATTTGGGGGGATTTGGGGTTTTTTGGGGAGGAATTTTGGGGTTTTTTTGGGGTTTTTGGGGTTTTTTGGGGGGATTTTGGGGTTTTTGGGGTTTTTTGGAGGATTTGGGATTTTTTTGAGGTTTTTTTTTTGGGTTTTTTTGGGGGAGTTTTGGGGTTTTTTTGGTGATTTTAGGGGGGAATCTTGGGGTTTTTCTGGGCAGGTTTTTGGGGGGATTTTGGTGGAATTTGGGGTTTTTTGGGGACTTCTGGGGTTTTTTGGGGGGAATTTTGGGGTTTTTGGGGTCTTTTAGTTTTTTTTTTGATTTTTTGGGTTTTTTTGGGGGGGTTTTGGGGTTTTTTGGGGTGAATTTGGGGGTTTTTGGGGCTCACCTTTGCTGTAGGTGCTGACAGGGATTCAGGAGGTTTTGGGGTGGATTTTGGGGTGAATTTTGAGGTGAATTTTGGAGTTTTTGGGGTGGATTTTGGGGTGGATTTTTGGGGTTTTTGGGTTGAATTTGGAGTGGATTTTTGGGGTTTTTTGGGGTGGATTTTGGGATAGATTTTTTTGGTTTTTAGGGTTTTTTTGGGGTGGATTTTGGGGTGAATTTTGGGGATTTTTGGGGCTGACCTTTGCTGTAGGTGCTGACAGGGATTCAGGAGGGTTTTGGGGTGGATTTTGGGGTTTTTTGGGATGGATTTTGGGGCGGATTTTTGGGGTTTTTTGGGGTGGATTTTGGGATAGATTTTTTGGTTTTTGGGTGGATTTTGGGGTGGATTTTGGGGTTTTTGGGGCTCACTTTTGTTGTAGGTGCTGACCAGGGATTCAGGAGGGTTTTGGGGTTTTTTTGGGGTGAATTTTGGGGTGGATTTGGGGGTTTTTGGGGCTCACCTTTGCTGTAGGTGCTGACAGGGATTCAGGAGGGTTTTGGGGTGAATTTTGGGGTGAATTTTGGGGTTTTTTGGGGTGGATTTTGGGGTGGATTTTTGGGTGGGATTTTGGGGTTTTTTGGGGTGGATTTTGGGGTGAATTTGGGGGTTTTTGGGGCTGACCTTTGCTGTAGGTGCTGACCAGGGTGGCAAAGTTGGCCACGAGGGTGATGGGGGAGAAGTCGGCGACGTCGGGGAGGGCGAGGGTTCGGAGCAGGGAGTGCAGGCGCTCGGCACAGAACCTGGAAACGGAGAATTTGGGGGTCAGGGACCCCAAAAAACACCTCAAGGACCCCAAAAACCCCAAAAAACCACCCTAAAAACCCCAAAAACCACCCCAGGGACCCCGAAAACCCCCAAAAAACACCCCAGGAACCTCAAAAAACCACCCCAAAAACCCCAAAAACACCACAGGGACCCCAAAAACCACTCCAGGGACCCCAAAAACCAACCCAGGGACCCCAAAAAAAAATCCCAAAACCACCCCAGGGACCCCAAAAACCACCCCAAAACCACCCCAAAACCCACCTCAGGAACCCCAAAAATCCCCAAAACCACCCCAAGAACCCCTAAAACCCAAAAAAACACCCCCAAAAACACCCCAGGGACCCCAAAAAAAACCCCAAAAACACCACAGGGACCCCAAAAAAAACCCCAGGGACCCCAAAAACCTCCCCAAACACCCCAAAAACCACCCCAGGAACCCCCAAAACCCAAAAAAAACCACCCCAAGAGCCCCAAAAAAACCACCCCAAAAACCCCCAAAACCACCCCAGGGACCCCAAAAACCCAAAAAATTGCAAAAACACCCCAAAAACCACCCCAGGGACCCCAAAAAACCATCCCAGGAATCCCAAAAAACCCCAAAAACCCCAAAACCACCCCAGGGACCCCAAAAACCACCCCAGGGACCCCAAAAAATCCATTTATGGGACTCCAAATCCCATTTTTAGGGAGTTTTTTGGGGTTCCAATCCCATTTTTTGGGGTCCTGATCCCATTTTTAGGGTCCAAATCCCATTTTTTGGGGTCCTGATCCCATTTTTTGGGGTCCCAATGGAGTTTTTTGGGGTCCTGATCCCATTTTTAGGGCTCCCAATGGGGTTTTTTGGGGTCCTGATCCCATTTTTAGGGGTCCTGATACCGTTTTTGGGGTCTCAATCCCATTTTTGGGGTCCCAATCCTATTTTCTGGGCTCCCAATGGGGTTTTTTGGGGTCCTGATCCCATTTTTTGGGGTCCTGATGCCGTTTTTGGGGTCCCCAGACCTGAGGGGTTTGCGGTCGATGCAGACCCTGTCGCGCAGCTCCCTCAGGAAGGCCGGGGGGCTGAGCTGCTGCACGCGGGGTCCCCTCAGCTGCGCCCGCAGGTGCTCGACCAAGCGCCGCAGGAACCCCACAAAGTGCTCAGCAGTGCGGATGCTGCCTGGAATGGCCTCTGGGAGGGGGAAAACGGGGTCAGGGACACCCAGAAACCCCAAAATTCACCCCAAAAACCTCCCAAAATCACCCTGAAAACCCCAAAAACCCCAAAATTCACCCCCAAAACCTCCTAGGAAACCCCAAAAACCCCAAAATTCACCCCCAAATCCACCCCAAGAACCCCAAAATTCACCCCAAAAACCCCCAAAACCACCCCAAAAACCCCAAAAACCCCAAAATTCACCCCAAAATCCACCCCAGGAACCCCCAAATCCACCCCAGGAACCCCACAAAGTGCTCAGCAGTGCGGATGCTGCCCGGAATGGCCTCTGGGAGGGGGAAAATGGGGTCAGGGACACCTAAAAACCACAAAATTCACCCCAAAAACCTCCCAAAATCACCCTGAAAAACCCCAAAAACCCCAAAATTCACCCCCAAAACCTCCTAGGAAACCCCAAAAACCCCAAAATTCACCCCCAAATCCACCCCAAGAACCCCAAAATTCACCCTGAAAACATCAAAATCCACCCCAAAAAGCCCAAAATCCACCCAAAAATCTCCAAATCCACCCCAGGAACCCCAAAATTCACCCCAAAAACCCCAAAATTCACCCCAAAATCCACCCCAAGAACCCCCAAATCCACCCCAAGAACCCCACAAAGTGCTCAGCAGTGCGGATGCTGCCCGGAATGGCCTCTGGGAGGGGGAAAACGGGGTCAGGGACACCCAAAAACCCCAAAAACCCTCAAATTTCACCCCAAAAACCCCCCAAAACCCCCCTGAAAACCCCAAAAACCCCAAAATTCACCCCAAAATCCACCCCAGGAACCCCACAAAGTGCTCAGCAGTGCGGATGCTGCCTGGAATGGCCTCTGGGAGGAGGAAAACGGGGTCAGGGACACCCAAAAACCCCAAAAATCACCCAAAAACCCCCCAAAAACCACCCCAAAAACCCCAAAATTCACCCCAAAATCTACCCCAGGAACCCCACAAAGTGCTCAGCAGTGCGGATGCTGCCCGGAATGGCCTCTGGGAGGGGGAAAACGGGGTCAGGGACACCCAAAAACCACAAAATTCACCCCAAAAACCCCCCAAAACCACCCTGAAAACCCCAAAAACCCCAAAATTCACCCCCAAATCCACCCCAAGAACCCCAAAATTCACCCTGAAAACATCAAAATCCACCCCAAAAACCCCAAAATCCACCCAAAAATCCCCAAATCCACTCCAGGAACCCCCAAATCCACCCCAGGAACCCCCAAATCCACCCCAGGAACCCCAAAATCCACCCCAAGAACCCCACAAAGTGCTCAGCAGTGCGGATGCTGCCCGGAATGGCCTCTGGGAGGAGGAAAATGGGGTCAGGGACACCCAAAAACCACAAAAATCACCCCAAAAACCCCCCCAAAACCTCCTAGGAAACCCCAAAAACCCCAAAATTCACCCCCAAATCCACCCCAGGAACCCCACAAAGTGCTCAGCAGTGCGGATGCTGCCCGGAATGGCCTCTGGGAGGGGGAAAACGGGGTCAGGGACACCCAAAAACCCCAAAATTCACCCCAAAAACCCCCCAAAATCACCCCAAAAACCCCAAAACCCCAAAATTCACCCCCAAAACCTCCTAGGAAACCCCAAAAACCCCAAAATTCACCCCAAAATCCACCCCAAGAACCCCAAAATTCACCCTGAAAACCCCAAAAAACACCTTGAAAAACCCCAAAATTCACCTCAAAACCCCCAGGAAACCCCAAAAACCCCAAAATCCACCCCAAAAATCCCCCAAAAACCACCCTGAAAACACCAAAATTCACCCCAAAATCCACCCTGAAATTCACCTCGAAAACCCCAAATTTCACCCCAAAAACCCCAAATTTCACCCCAAAACCCCAAAATTCACCCCAAGAACCCCAAAATTCACCCCAAAAACCCCAAATTTCACCCCAAAAACCCCAAAATTCACCCTAAAAACCCCAAAATTCACCCCAAAAACCCCAAATTTCACCCCAAAAACCCCCAAATCCCCCCCCAAATTCACCGGGAAATGATTTTCCCGAGGGGTTTGGGGGATCCCAACAGATCCCAGGGGATCCCAAACCCCAAAAGGTCTCCCTGGGCTGGATTTTGGGGTGGATCCCGAGGGGTTTGGGGGCTCCCATGGTCCCAGCAGATCCCAGTGGATCCTGGTGGATCCCAGCAGATCCCAGGGGATCCCAGGGGATTTTAGGAGGGGGAGGAACCCAGAGGATTTGGGGTGAATCCCGCAGGGTTTGGGGGCTCCCACACTCCCATCAGATCCCAGCAGATCCCAGCGGATCCTGGGGGATCCCAGGGGATTTTAGGAGGAGGAGGAACCCAGAGGATTTGGGGTGGATCCCGCAGGGGTTTGGGGGTTCCCACGGTCCCAGCAGATCCCAGCAGATCCCAGCAGATCCCAGGGGATTTTAGGGGGGAGGAACCCAGAAAATTTGGGGGGGATCCCAATGGGTTTGGGGGTTCCCACAGTCCCAGCAGATCCCAACAGATCCCAGTGGATCCCAAACCCCAAGAGGTTTCCCGAGGCTGAATTTCGGGGAGGGGGCTCTGAAGATTTGAGGTGGATCCCGCAGGGTTTGGGGGCTCCCACGGTCCCAGGGGACCCCAGTGGATCCCAGTGGATCCCGGTGGATCCCGGTGGATCCCGGTGGATCCCGTACCCTGCAGGATCTCGTCGGGCAGGACGGGGTTGGCCAGGAGCAGGTCGGAGTCGCGGGCGGCGCCGGCCTCGCGCAGCCCCTGAACCAGGCGCCGGTACTCGTCAGCCAGACGCCGGGAATCCGTCTCCTTCATCCTGGGATCCCAAAAAAATCCATCTGGGATCCATCCTGGGATCCCAAAATCCATCCTGGGATCCCAAATCCATCCAAAATCCACCCAAAATCCACCCAGGATCCACCCAGCACCGGCACTCGTCAGCCAGGCGCCGGGAATCCGTCTCCTTCATCCTGAGATCCCAAAAAATCCATCCTGGGATCCATCCTGGGATCCCAAATCCACCCAAAATCCATCCTGGGATCCATCCTGGGATCCCAAATCCATCCAAAATCCACCCAGGATCCACCCAGCACCGGTACTCGTCAGTCAGGCGCCGGGAATCCGTCTCCTTCATCCTGGGAGCCCAAAAATCCACCCAAAATCCATCCTGGGATCCCAAATCCATCAAAAATCCCAGCCTCAGATCCCAAAATTCACCCAAAATCCACCCAAAATCCACCCAGCAGCGGCACTCGTCAGCCAGGCGCCGGGAATCCGTCTCCTTCATCCTGGGATCCCAAAAAATCCATCCTGGGATCCCAAATCCATCCAAAATCCACCCAAAATCCATCCTGGGATCCCAAATCCATCCAAAATCCATCCTGGGATCCCAAATCCACCCAAAATCCACCCAGAATCCACCCAGAATCCACCCAGAACCGGCACTCGTCAGCCAGGCGCCGGGAATCCGTCTCCTTCATCCTGGGATCCCAAAAATCCATCTGGGATCCATCCTGGGATCCCAAATCCATCCAAAATCCACCCCAAATCCACCCAGAATCCACCCAGCACCGGCACTCGTCAGCCAGGCGCCGGGAATCCGTCTCCTTCATCCTGGGAGCCCCAAAAAATCCACCCAAAATCCATCCTGGGATCCCAAATCCATCAAAAATCCCAGCCTCAGATCCCAAAATCCACCCAAAATCCATCCTGGGATCCCAAAATCCATCTGGGATCCATCCTGGGATCCCAAATCCACCCAGAATCCACCCAAAATCCATCCTGGGATCCCAAATCCATCCCAAATCCCAGCCTCAGATCCCAAAATCCATCCAAAATCCATCCTGGGATCCCCAAATCCATCTGGGATCCATCCTGGGATCCCAAATCCATCCCAAATCCACCCAGAATCCACCCAGCACCGGCACTCGTCAGCCAGGCGCCGGGAATCCGTCTCCTTCATCCTGGGATCCCAAAAAATCCATCCTGGGATCCCAAAATCCATCCTGGGATCCCAAATCCATCCAAAATCCCAGCCTCAGATCCCAAAATCCACCCAAAATCCATCCTGGGATCCCAAAATCCATCCTGGGATCCCAAAATCCATCCAAAATCCATCCTGGGATCCCAAATCCATCCAGAATCCACCCTGGGATCCCAAATCCATCCAAAATCCACCCAGGATCCACCCAGCACCGGCACTCGTCAGCCAGGCGCCGGGAATCCGTCTCCTTCATCCTGGGAGCCCAAAAATCCACCCAAAATCCATCCTGGGATCCCAAATCCATCCTGGGATCCCAAATCCATCCAGAATCCATCCTGGGATCCCAAATCCATCCAAAATCCATCCTGGGATCCCAAAATCCACCCAAAATCCATCCTGGGATCCCAAAATCCACCCAAAAATCCATCCTGGGATCCCAAAATCCACCCAGAATCCATCCTGGGATCCCAAATTCATCCTGGGATCCCAGAATTCATCCTGGGATCCCAGAATCCATCCCTGGGATCCCAAATCCATCCAAAATCCACCCAAAATCCATCCTGGGATCCCAGAATCCATCCTGGGATCCCAAAATCCACCCAAAATCCATCCTGGGATCCCAAATCCACCCAAAATCCATCCTGGGATCCCAAAATCCATCCTGGGATCCATCCTGGGATCCCAAATCCATCCAAAATCCACCCAGAATCCACCCAGAATCCACCCAGCACCGGCACTCGTCCAGCCAGGCGCCGGGAATCCGTCTCCTTCATCCTGGGAGCCCAAAAATCCACCCAAAATCCATCCTGGGATCCCAAAATCCATCCTGGGATCCCAAATCCACCCAAAATCCACCCAAAATCCATCCTGGGATCCCAAAATCCATCCTGGGATCCCAAAATCCACCCAAAATCCATCCTGGGATCCCAAAATCCATCCTGGGATCCCAAAATCCACCCAAAATCCACCCAAAATCCATCCTGGGATCCCAAATCCCCCAGGAAACCCCTTGAAGACCCCCCCAACCCCCCCCCAATCCCCTCCAGATGACCCCAAACCCCCCAAAATCCCCCCCAAACCCCCTCCCCAAATCCCCCCAACCGCCCCCCAAATCCCCCCCAGATGTTCCCAATTCCCCCCCAACCCCCCAAACCCCCTCCCCAAATTCCCCCAAATCCCCCCCAAAATGACCCCAAACCCCCCCAAACCCCCTCCCCAAATCCCCCCAAATTCCCCCCAAACCCCTCCAGACGACCCCAAACCCCCCCAAATCCCCCCAAAAATCGCCCCCAATCCCCCTCCCCACTCCCCCAAATGACCCCAAACCCCCTCAAACCTCCCCAAATCCCCCCAAAACCCCCCGAGACCCCCCAAATCCCCCCAAATGACCCCAAACACCCCCAAACCCCCCCAAATGACCCCAAACACCCCCCAACCCCCCCCAAATGACCCCAAACCCCCCCAAACTCCCCCCCAAAATCCCCCCAGGAACCCCCCAAAACCCCCCCCAGATAACCCCAAACCCCTCCAGACGACCCCAAATCCCCCCCAAACCCCCCCAAAATCCCCCCAAACCCCCTCAACCCCCCCCAAATGGACCCCAAACCCCCCCAAATCCCCCCCAAATGACCCCAAACCCCCCCAAATCCCCCCCAAATGACCCCAAACCCCCTCAAACCCCCCCAAATGACCCCAAACCCCCCCAAACCCCCTCCCCAAATCCCCCCAAATTCCCCCCAAACCCCTCCAGACGACCCCAAACCCCCCCAAATCCCCCCAAATGACCCCAAACCCCCCCAAAAACCCCCCAAATGACCCCAAACCCCCCCAATTCCCCCTCAAACCCCCCAATCCCCCTCCCCACTCCCCCAAATGACCCCAAACCCCCCCAATTCCCCCCAAAAATCGCCCCCAATCCCCCTCCCCACTCCCCCAAATGACCCCAAGCCCCCCTAAATCCCCCCAAAATCCCCCCAAACCCCCTCAACCCCCCCCAAATCCCCCCAAATGACCCCAAACACCCCCAAACCCCCTCCCCAAATCCCCCCAACCGCCCCCTAAATCCCCCCAGGTGTTCCCAATTCCCCCCCAACCCCCCAAACCCCCTCCCCAAATTCCCCCAAATTCCCCCCAAATGACCCCAAACCCCCTCAAACCCCCCCCAAACCCCCCCAAAATCCCCCCAAAACCCCCTCCCCAAATCCCCCCAAATTCCCCCCAAACCCCTCCAGACGACCCCAAACCCCCCCAAATCCCCCCAAACGACCCCAAACCCCCCCAAAACCCCCAAATTACCCCAAACCCCCCCAAAGCCCCCCAAAAGCCCCCCAAACCCCCCCAAATGACCCCCAAACCCCCCCCCAAACTCCCCCCCAAATCCCCCCAGGAACCCCCCAAACCCCCCCCAGATAATCCAAATTCCCCCAAATGACCCCAAATCCCCTCAAACCCCCCAAATGACCCCAAACCCCCCCAAATGACCCCAAACCCCCCCAAACCCCCTCCCCAAATCCCCCCAAATTTCCCCCCAAAACCCCTCCAGACGACCCCAAACCCCCCCAAATCCCCCCAAATGACCCCAAACCCCCCCAAAACCCCCCAAACCCCCTCAACCCCCCCAAACCCCCTCCCCAAATCCCCCAAATGACCCCAAACCCCCTCAAACCCCCCCCAAAAATCCCCCCCAAATCCCCCAACCCCCCCCATCCCCCTCCCCACTCCCCCCAAATGACCCCAAACCCCTCCAGATCACCCCAACCCCCCCCAATTCCCCCCAAAAATCGCCCCCAATCCCCCTCCCCACTCCCCAAATGACCCCAAACCCCCTCAAACCCCCCCAAACCCCCCCAAACCCCCCAAATCCCCCCAAATGACCCCAAACCCCCCCAAATCCCCTCCCCAAATCCCCCCAATCTCCCCCAAATCCCCCCCAGATGTTCCCAATTCCCCCCCAACCCCCCTCAACCCCCCCAAACCCCCTCCCCAAATCCCCCCAAATTCCCCCCCAAACCCCTCCAGACGACCCCAAACCCCCCAAATCCCCCCAAACCCCCTCAACCCCCCCAAATCCCCCCAAAATCCCCCCAAACCCCCCCAAAATCCCCCCAACCGCCCCCCAACCCCCCCCAAATGACCCCAAACCCCCCCAAACCCCCCCAAAAATCCCCCCCAAAGCCCCCCAAAATCCCCCACCCCACTCCCCCAAATGACCCCAAACCCCTTCAAACCCCCCCAAATCCCCCCAAAACCCCCCCCAAACTCCCCCCCAAATCCCCCCAGGAACCCCCCAACCCCCCCCCAGATAACCCAAATTCCCCCAAATGACCCCAAATCCCCTCAAACCCCCTCAAACCCCCCCAAATCCCCCCAAATCCCCCCAAAATCCCCCTCCCCACCTCTGCACCGCGCTCTGCAGCGTCCCCACGTTGCCCTGGCACCGATCGAGCGTCCGGCGCGTGATGGTCACTCCCATGGCCTCGATACAAACGTTATCTACCCCCCAAAAAAACCCCAAAAAAACCCAAAAAACCCCAAAATTGGGTTAAAAAATTAAAATTTTGGGGTGAAAACCCCCCCCCCTCAGGGATTTGGGTCTGGGGGTCCTCACCGATGTTGTGAGCTTCATCGAACACCACGACCGAGGAACGGGCGAGCTCGGCCGACACCAGCCCGGCGATTTTGGGGTCCAGCAGGTAGTGGTAGCTGTACACCACCACGTTGGCGTGGGCCAGCTGGGGATTTTGGGGGTTTTGGGGTGAATTTGAGAAGGTTTTGGGGTCCCCAGGGAGTTTTGGGGTGAATTTGGGGTTTTTTTGGGGTCGTTTAAGGGGGTTTTGGGGGGATACTAAACTCACTTTTTAAGAGGAAATGAGAGCAGCAAGTGGAGAGAGGTGGGAGAGAAAGTTTTGGGAGGAGTTTGGGGGAAGTTTTGGGGTCCCCAGGGGGGTTTTTGGGGTCACCTGAGAGGGTTTTGGGGTCCCCAGGGGGATTTTGGGGGTCCTCAGGTGTGTTTTGGGGTGTTCTGAAGTGATTTTGGTGTTTTTTGGGGATGTTCTCAGGCGATTTTGGGGTCCAGCAGGTAGTGGTAGCTGTACACCACCACGTTGGCGTGGGCCAGCTGGGGATTTTGGGGGGATTTAGGGGGGTTTTGGGGTCCCCAGGGAGGTTTTGGGGTCCCCAGGGGGTTTTGGGGTGAATTTGGGGAGTTTTGGGGTCTTTTAAGGGGGTTTTAGGGGGGTCCTGAAGTCACTTTTTAACAGAGAATGAGAGGAGCAAGTGGGAGAGAAAGGCTTTTGGGAAGGGTTTGGGGGTTCCCAGGAGGGTTTGGGGGTCCCCAGGGGGGTTTTGGGGGTCCCCAGGGAGTTTTGGGGTCCCCAGAGGGTTTTGGGGTGATTTTGGGGTTTTTTGGGGTCATTCAAGGGGGTTTTTGGGGGGTCCTGAAGTCGTTTTTTAAGAGGGAACAACAGGAGTGGGCAAAAAGGATCTGGGACAGGGAGGTCTTAGGGAAGGTTTGGGGGAAGTTTTGGGGGGTTTTAGGGGGGTTTTGGGGTCCCCAGGGGGGTTTTGGGGTCCCCAGGGGGTTTTGGGGTGATTTAAGGGGGTTTTGGGGTCGTTTAAGGGGGTTTCAGGAGGGTCCTGAAGTCGTTTTTTTAAGAGGAAATGAGAGAAACAAATGGAGAGAGGTGGGAGAGAAAGAGGCTTTTGGGAGGGATTTGGGGGAAGTTTTGGGGTCCCCAGGGGGTTTTGGGGTCACCTGAGAGGGTTTTGGGGGTCCCCAGAGGGGTTTTGGGGTGATTTTGGGGATTTTTGGGGTCATTCAAGGGGGTTTTTGGGGGGGTCCTGAAATCATTTTTTAAGAGAGAATGGGACGAGTGGGTAGAGAGAGTTGGCAAAGGGAGGATTTTGGGAGGAGTTTGGGGGAAGTTTTGGGGGGTTTTAGGGGGGTTTTGGGGTTCCCCAGGGGGTTTTGGGGTCACCTGAGAAGGTTTTGGGGTCACTTGAGGGGGTTTTGGGGTCCCCAGAGGGGTTTTGGGGGGGTACTAAAGTTGTTTTCTAAGAGGTAATGGGAGGAGCAAGTAGAGGGAGTTGGCAAAGGGAGGTTTTTGGGAGGGGTTTGGGGGAAGTTTTGGGGGGTTTTAGGAGGTTTTTGGGGTTCCCCAGGGAGGTTTGGGGGTCCCCCAGGGGGTTTTGGGGTGATTTTGGGGATTTTTGGGGTCATTTAAGGGGGTTTTGGGGGGGTCCTGAAGTCATTTTTTAAGAGAGAATGAGACGAGTGGGTGGAGGGAGTTGGCAAAGGGAGGTTTTTGGGAGGGGTTTCGGGGAAGTTTTGGGGGTCCCCAGGGGGGTTTTTGGGGTCACCTGAGAGGGTTTTGGGGGGTCCCCAGGGGATTTGGGGTGATTTTGGGGTGTTCTGAAGTGATTTTGGGGTGATTTTGGGGTGTTTTTGGAGTGTTTTTGGGTGTTTTGGGGGTATTTTGGGGTGTTCTGAGGTGATTTTGAGGTGTTTTGAGGTGATTTTGGGTGTTTTGAGGTGATTTTAGGATGTTTTTGGGGTGTTTTTGGGTGTTTTTGGGTGTTTTGGGGTGTTCTGAGGTGATTTTGGGGTGTTTTGAGGTGTTTTGGGGGTATTTTGGGGTGTTTTGAGGTGATTTTGGGGTGTTTTTGGGGTGTTTTTGGGCTTACCGAGGAGCGGGCCAGGAAATAGGGGCAGCAGCCGCGCTGGCGGCCGAGGGTCCGGAGATCGTCCAGGTTGTGAACCCCAAAGGGGAGGGGGCTCTGCCGACCCCGAGCCTCGAACTCCTGGGGGAGAAAATGGGGCTGGGGGCTCTGAAATGGGGCTGGGGGTTCCTGAAATGGGGCTGGGGGCTCTGCCGGCCCCGAGCCTCGAACTCCTGCAGGAGAAAATGGGGCTGGGGGCTCTGAAATGGGGCTGGGGGCTCTGGGGGCTCTGAAATGGGGGCTGGGGGCTCTGAAATGGGGCTGGGGGCTCTGGGGGGCTCTGAAATGGGGCTGGGGGCTCTGGGGGGAGCCTGAAATGGGGCCTGAAGTGGGGCTGGGGGCTCTGAGGGGCTCCAAAATGGGGCTGGGGGGCTCTGCCGACCCCGAGCCTCGAACTCCTGCAGGGAAAATGGGGCTGGGAGCTCTGAAAATGGGGCTGGGGGCTCTAGGGGAGCCTGAAATGGGGCTGGGGGCTCTGGGGGGGACCCTGAAATGGGGCTGGGGGCTCTGCCGGCCCCGAGCCTCGAACTCCTGGGGGAGAAAATGGGGCTGGGGGCTCTGGGGGGCTCCAAAATGGGGCTGGGGGTGCCTGAAATGGGGCTGGGGGCTCTGGGGGGGCTCCAAAATGGGGCTGGGGGTGCCTGAAATGGGGCTGGGGGTGCCTGAAATGGGGCTGGGGGTGCCTGAAATGGGGCTGGGGGTCCCTGAAATGGGGCTGGGGGCTCTGGGGGGCCTGAAATGGGGCTGGGGGCTCTGGAACTCCTGCAGGGAAAATGGGGCTGGGGGCTTTGGGGGGCTCCAAAATGGGGCTGGGGGTTCCTGAAATGGGGCTCGGGGTGCCTGAAATGGGGCTGGGGGCTCTGGGGGGGCCTGAAATGGGGCTGGGGCTCTGGGGAGCTCCAAAATGGGGCTGGGGGCTCTGGGGGGGCCTGAAATGGGGCTGGGGGTGCCCAAAATGGGGCTGGGGGCTCTGGGGGGGACCCTGAAATGGGGCTGGGGTCTCTGAAATGGGGCTGGGGGCTCTGGGGGGGCCTGAAATGGGGCCTGAAAATGGGGCTGGGGGCTCTGGGGGGCTCCAAAATGGGGCTGGGGGCTCTGGGGGTCCTGAAATGGGGCTGGGGGCTCTGGGGGGGCTCCAAAGTCTGGCTGGGGGTCCCCAAAATGGGGCTGGGGTCTCTGAGGGTCCCCAGAACCAGCAAGGGGGCCCAATGAGAGGATCCCAGGGGATCCACTGGGGAACAGGGACCCCCCCCCCAGATCCCTCTGGGACCCCCCAGATCCCCCCCCAAACCCTTTGGGACCCCCCAGATCCCCCCAGGACCCCCCCCAGATCCCTCTGGGACCCCCCCAGACCCTTTGGGACCCCCCAGATCCCCCCCAGATCCCCCTGGGACCCCCCCCAGATCCCTCTGGGACCCCCCAGATCCCTCTGGGACCCCCCAGGATCCCCCCCAGATCCCTCTGGGACCCCCCCCCAAACCCTTTGGGACCCCTCAGATCCTCCCAGATCCCCCTGGGAGCCTTTGGGACCCCCCAGATCCCTCTGGGACCCCCTCAGACCCCAGTGGATCCCAGTGGATCCCAGTGGATCTCACCTGGAAGAAGGAGCAGCTGGGCCGGGATCCCTCGGGGGGATCCCTCAGGTACGAGGCCGTCAGGGCCAGGCAGCGGCTGTCGATCTCCTTCCCCGAACCGCAGCGCCGACACCTGAATGGGGATCCACTGGGATCCGCTGGGATCCGCTGGGATCCGCTGGGATCCACCCACAGACCCCCCTGGGATCCCCCCCAGCCCTGCCCCCTCCTTCCCGAACCTCAGCGCCGACACCCTGGGCGGGGAGGGATCCACTGGGATCTGCTGGGATCCGCTCAGATCCCCTCAGATCCCCCCAAATCCCCTCAGATCCCCTCAGGATCCCCCCAGATCCCCCGGGATCCCCCTCAGATCCCCCCAAATCCCCTCAGATCCCCCTCAGGATCCCCCCAAATCCCCTCAGATCCCCCCAAATCCCCTCAGATCCCACTCAGATCCCCCCAGATCCCCCCAGATCCCACCTGGGAGCCTCCCAGATCCCTGTGAACCCCCCTACACCCTCAAATCCCCTCAGATCCCCCCCGATCCCTCAGATCCCATCAGGATCCCCCTCAGATCCCACCTGGGAACCCCCCAGATCCCCTCAGATCCCCCTCAAATCCCCTCAGATCCTCTCAGGGCCCCCCCAGATCCCCCCAGATCCCTCAAGTCCCCCTCAGGATCCCCCCAGATCCCCCTCAGATCCCCCTCAGGATCCCCCTCAGATCCACCCAGTATCCTGCTCAGATCCCCCAGATCCCCTCAGATCCCCCCAGATCTCCTCAGGTCCCCTCAGATCCCACCTGGGAGCCTCCCAGATCCCTGTGAACCCCCTTCACCCCCAGATCCCCCTCAGATCCCCCCAGATCCCCTCAGATCCCCTCAGGATCCCTCTCAGATCCCACCTGGGAACCCCCCTGATCCCTCTGACCCCCAGATCCCCTCAGGATCCCCCCAGATCCCCCTCAAATCCCCTCAGATCCCCCTCAGATCCCCTCAGATCCCCCCCAGATCCCCTCAGATCCCCCCAGATCCCCTCAGGATCCCCCCAGATCCCCCTCAAATCCCCTCAGATCCCCCCCAGATCCCCTCAGATCCCCCCAGATCCCCCGGGATCCCACCTGGGGGTGCACGCAGAGATTCTTGCGGGAGCTCAGGGCCAGCCCCAGGAAGGGCAGGGGCTCCCCCAGGTCCCGCTCGTAACATTCCAGAAGCTTCCGCAGCTCCTCCACCACCTGTGGGAGGGGGGGAGGGGAGGGGAGGGATCCAGGGGATCCTCAGGGATCCACCCACCGGGATCCCCTCCCCTCCCCCACCCCCCCCGGGATCCCCTCCCCCACCTTCTCGATCTCGGGCACGGTGCGGGAGCAGTAGATCAGCTTGGAGACGTCCAGGGGGTGAGCCTGGGGGGGAAAGGGATCCACTGGGATCTGATGGGATCGGCTGGGATCCACTGGGATCCACTGGGATCTGATGGGATCTGCTCGGACCCACTGGGACTCACTGGGACCCGCTGGGACCCGCTGGGATCTACTGGGGTCTCAGGGGAACCCCTGGAATCTGCTGGGACCCACTGGGATCCGCTGGGACCCACTGGGATCCGCTGGGGTCCGCTGGGATCCGCTGAGATCTGCTGGGATCTGCTTGGACCCACTGGAACCTGCTGGGACCTGCTGGGACCCGCTGGGACCCACTGGGATCCGCTGGGACTCACTGGGACCCACTGGGATCCGCTGGGACCCACTGGGACTCACTGGGACCCACTGGGATCTGCTGGGACCCGCTGGGATCCTCTGGGATCCACTGGGATCCGCTGGGACTCACTGGGACCCACTGGGATCCGCTGGGATCTGCTGGGATCCGCTGGGATCCTCTAGGATCCACTGGGACCCACTGGGATCTCAGGGGAAGCCATGGGACCCCCCCCACCCCCACCCCCCATCTATCGGGAGCCTCTCGATGGGATCCACCAAGGGGATCTGGGATCCCCCGGAACCCACTGGGATCCCACCGGGACCCCCCAGGATCCCTCCAGGACCCCCCCCAACCCCTCCAGATCCCCCAAGGTCTCCCTGGGATCCATTGGGTTCCTTCCAGGACCCTCCGGGACCCCCCCAAAGCCCCTCAGGATCCCCCCAGATCCCCCCAGGACCCCCCAAGATCCCCCCAGGACCCCTCCAACCCCCCCCGGATCCCTCAGGATCCCCCCAAACCCCTCAGGATTCCCCCCAGATCCGCCGGGACCCCCCAAGATCCCCCAGAACCCCCTGAGATCCCCTCAGGATCCCTCAAGATCCCCCCAGGACCCCCTCAACCCCCCCCCAGATCCCTCAGGATCCCCCCAAACCCCTCCGGATCCCCCCAGATCCCCCCGGATCCCCCCAAACCCCCCAGGATCCCCCCAAGCCCCTCAGGATCCCCCGAGATCCCCCAGGACCCCCCAAGATCCCCCCAGGACCCCCTCAAACCCCCCAGGATCCCCCGAGATCCCCTCAGGATCCCCCAGGACCCCCCCAAACCCCCCAGGATCCCCCCAAGCCCCTCAGGATCCCCCGGGATCCCCCCAAACCCCTCAGGATCCCCCCAGATCCCCCAAGATCCCCCGAGATCCCCTCAGGATCCCCCCAGGACCCCCCCAAACCCCCCAAGATCCCCCCAAACCCCTCAGGATCCCCCCAGATCCCCCCAGGATCCCCCGGGATCCCCTCCTCACCCTCTGGTACGCCACGATCAGGGCGAGCAGCGACACCGTCTTGCCCGTCCCCGACGGCATCTCCAGCACCCCGTGACCCTGGGGGGGGGTGGGATCATCACCGGGGGGGTCCCAGATCCCTCAGGATCCCTCAGGATCCCTCAGGATCCCCCGGGATCCCCCGGGATCCACCCCCAGGATCCCACCTTGGCGTCCAGCGTGCGCTTGAGCTCCAGCATGTAGGAGAACTGCTCGGGGTAGATGAACTCGTAGGGGAACAGCACCAGGAGCCCGTCCACGTTCAGCCTGGGGGGATCCCCGGGGATCGAGTGGATCCCAGAGCGGATCCCGGGGGGTTTGGGGGGGATTTTGGGGGGATTCGGGGGGATTTGAGGGGTTTTGGGGGGATTTTGGGGGGATTCGGGGGGGTTTGAGGGGTTTTGGGGGGATTCTGGGGGCTTGGAATGGCACCAGGAGCCCGTCCACGTTCAGCCTGGGGGGATCCCCAGGGATCGAGTGGATCCCAGGAGCGGATCCCGGGGGGGTTGGGGGGGATTTGGGGGGATTTGAGGGGATTTGGGGGGGATTCGGGGGGATTTTGGGGGTTGGGGGGCTTGGAATGGCACCAGGAACCCTCCATGTTCAACCTGAGGGGATCCCTGGGGATCAACTGGATCCCAGAGCGGATCCCGGGGGGGTTGAGGAGGATTTTGGGGGGATTTGGGGGGATTTGAGGGGTTTTGGGGGGATTTTGGGGGGATTCAGGGGGATTTTGGGGGTTGGGGGCTACAGAGAGCACCAGGAGCCCGTCCACGTTCAGCCTGGGGGGATCCCCGGGGATCGAGTGGATCCCGGGAGCGGATCCCGGGGGGTTTGGGGGGGATTTGGGGGATTTTGGGGGGATTCAGGGGGATTTTGGGGTTTGGGAGGGGGTGAACAGCACCAGGAGCTCGACCACGTTCAGCCTGGGGGGATCCCCGGGGATCGAGTGGATCCCAGAGCGGATCCCGGGGGGTTTGGGGGGATTTGAGGGGATTTTTGGGGGAATTCAGGGGGATTTGAGGGGTTTTGGGGGTATTCTGGGGGCTTGGAATGGCACCAGGAGCCCGTCCACGTTCAGCCTGAGGGGATCCCTGGGGATCGAGTGGATCCCGGGAGCGGATCCCAGGGGATTTGGGGGATTTGAAGGGGTTTGGGGAAATTTTGGGGGAATTCAGGGGGATTTGAGGGGTTTTGGGGGGATTCAGGGGGCTTGGAATGGCACCAGGAGCCCGTCCACGTTCAGCCTGGGGGAATCCCCGGGGATCGAGTGGATCCCAGAGCGGATCCCGAGGGGTTTGGGGGGGATTTGGGGGGATTTGAGGGGTTTTGGGGGGGATTCAGGGGGATTGGGGGGGGATTTTGGGGTTTGGGGGGGTTTAAACAGCACCAGGAGCCCGTCCACGTTCAGCCTGGGGGGATCCCCGGGGATCGAGTGGATCCCAGAGTGGATCCTAGGGGGGTTGGGGGGGGATTTGAGGGGTTTTGGGGGAATTTTGGGGGGATTCAGGGGGATTTTGGGGTTTGGGGGGCTTGGAATGGCACCAGGAACCCTCCATGTTCAACCTGAGGGGATCCCTGGGGATCAACTGGATCCCAGAGCGGATCCCGGGGGATTTGGGGAGTATTTGGGGGGATTTTTGGGGGAATTCAGGGGGATTTGAGGGGTTTTGGGGGGATTTTTGGGACTTGGAATGGCACCAGGAACCCTCCATGTTCAGCCTGAGGGGATCCCTGGGGATCGAGTGGATCCCGGGAGCGGATCCCGGGGGATTTAGGAGGAATTTGGGGGTTTGGGATGGCACCAAAACCTCTCCATGTTCAGCCTGAGGTGATCCCCGGGATCCCAGGGTGGATTTGGAGGGATTTGGGAAGGAATTTTTGGGGATTCAGGGAGGTTTGAGAGGATTTGAGAGGAATTTTGGAGTTTGCCGGAGCTGGGACAGCACCAAAGCCCAGCCCGGCACCCCCAAACCCTTCCTGGGATCTCCCAACTGCCCCAACCCTATCCCGGACACCCCAAATTCCCTCAAATCTCCACAAATTCCCTCAAAATTCCCTCAAATTCCCTCAAAATTCCCTCAAATTCCCCCCAAATTCCCTCAAATTCCCGCCCCTCCCCCGCTCACTTCATGGCTCCCGCCGCTGCCTCGCGCCGCCGCCGCGGCCACGCCCCCTCCCGCCCCCGCGCGCTCCGATTGGTCAGCGCTGACAACGCTCTGTGCTCCCATTGGCTGAGAGAGCTGTCAATCATTCGCAGTGAGAGAGGTGCCGGGGAGGAGCAATCGAGCGCAGAGTGATGGATCGGGGGGGGGGGGGGGGGCCGAGGTTTTTTGGGGACATTTTGGGAAAATTTGGGAAAATTTGGGAAAATTTGGGACCTTTTGGGGCTTCAAAGATTTGGGAAGAGGGGCCAAAAGTTCCCCTCCGGAATTCCCGAAAAAAGGAGAAAACTTCCCCTCAAAAAAGGCCGAAAATTCCCCCAAAAACGGAGGAAATTCCCAAAAAAAGAGCGAAAATTCAAAAAAAAAAAAAGGAGAAAAATCCCAAAAAAAGCGAAAATTCCCCCAAAAGCGATTTTGATTTATTTATTTATTTCTTCAGTACCGCGCCGCCCCCGGGGGGGCTCCCCCCTTCCCCTCCCCCGCGTTTTTTTCCATTAATTCCGCGGGATTTTGGGGCAATTCCAGAGGAAATTCCAAATTCCCGCCATAAAAAATAAAGGGGAGGGGGAGGGGAGAGGGGGGAGGGGCTGGGGGGGCTCAAAGGCAACGCTGGTGGTGGGGGAGGGGTCCCAGGGGGGTCCTGGGGGGGATTTGGGGGGTCCTGGGGGGATTTTGGGGGTCCTGGGGGGGTTTTGGGGGGTCCTGGGGGGATTTTGGGGGTCCTGGGGGGGTTTTGGGGGGTCCTGGGGGGATTTTGGGGGTCCCAGGTGGGTCCTGGGGGGGTTTGGGGGGTCTTGGGGGGGTCTCAAGGGGGTCCTGGGGGGTTTTTGGGGGGTCCTGGGGGGGTCCCAGGTGGGTCTGGGGGGGATTTGGGGGGTCCTGGGACGGTTTGGGGGGGTCCTGAGGGGGTCCCAGGGCGGTTTTGGGGGGTCCCAGGTGGGTCTGGGGGGGTTTGGGGGGGTCTCAATGGGGTCCTGGGGGGGTTTTGGGGGTCCCAGGTGGGTCTGGGGGGTCCTGGGGGGTTTGGGGAGGTTTTGGGGGGGTCCTGGGGGAGTTTGGGGGGGTCTCAGGTGGGTCTGGGGGGTCCTGAGGGGGAGGTTGGGGTCTCAGGTGGGTCTGGGGGGTCCTGGGGGGGGTTTTGGGGGGTCTCAGGTGGGTCTGGGGGGTCCTGGGGGGGGTTTTGGGGGGTCTCAGGTGGGTCTGGGGGGTCTCAGGTGAGTCCTGGGGGGGGTTTGGGGGGTCCTGGGGGGGTTTGGGGGGGTTTTGGGGGGTCCTGAGGTGGGGGTTGGGGTCTCAGGTGAGTCCTGGGGGGGTTTTGGGGGGGTCTCAGGTGGGTCTGGGGGGTCCCAGTGATGGATTTGGGGGGGTTGTGCTCCCCCCAAGCCCCCTCTGCACCCAACTGGGATGAACTGGGATGAACTGGGATTGAACTGGGATTGAACTGGGATTGAACTGGGATTGAACTGGGATTGAACAGGTGTGCCCAGGTGTCCCCAGGTGAGGTTTAGGAAGGCACAGGCGTGTCCAGGTGTCCCCGGGTGTGTCCAGGTGTCCCCAGGTGTGTCCAGGTGTCCCCAGGTGTGTCCAGGTGTATCCAGGTGTCCCCAGGTGTCCCCAGGTGTGTCCCCAGGTGTCCCCAGGCATCCCCAGATGTCCCCAGGTGAGGTTTAGGAAGGCACAGGTGCATCCAGGTGTCCCCAGATGTGACACAGACACACCCACAGGTGTCCACAGGTGTGTCCAGGTGAGGTTTGGAAGGCACAGGTGTGGTTTGGGCTGTACCCAGGTGTTTCCAGGTGTCCCCAGGTGTATCCAGGTGTTCCCAGGTGTTTCCAGGTGTGTCCAGGTGTGACACAGGCACACCCAGAGGTGTCCCCAGGTGTGTCCAGGTGTTCCCAGGTGTCCCCAGGTGTGTCCAGGTGTGTCCAGGTGTCCCCAGGTGTGTCCAGGTGTGTCCAGGTGTGACACAGGCACACCCAGAGGTGTCCCCAGGTGTCCCCAGGTGTCCCCAGGTGTGTCCAGGTGTGACACAGACACACCCACAGGTGTCCCCAGGTGTCCCCAGGTGTATCCAGGTGTGTCCAGGTGTGTCCAGGTGTCCCCAGGTGTCCCCAGGTGTGTCCAGGTGTCCCCAGGTGTGTCCAGGTGTCCCCAGGTGTCCCCAGGTGTCCCCAGGTGTCTCCAGGTGTCTCCAGGTGTGTCCAGGTGTGCAGCTCTCACTCCCGGATGCTCGCTGAGTAGGAGAACTGCGGGAAATGCGTCCGATGGTCGCGCTCCAGAGAGTCCAACTGCTCACCTGGGGACAGGTACAGGGACAGGGACAGGTGAGGGACAGGTGAGGGACAGGGACAGGTGAGGGGACAGGTGAGGGACAGGGACAGGTGAGGGGACAGGTGAGGGACAGGGACAGGTGAGGGGACAGGGACAGGTGAGGGGACAGGGACAGGTGAGGGACAGGTGAGGGAACAGGGACAGGTGAGGGACAGGGACAGGGACAGGAACAGGTGAGGGGACAGGAAAGGGGACAGGTGAGGGACAGGGACAGGTGACAGGGACAGGGACAGGTGAGGGGACAGGTGAGGGACAGGGACAGGTGAGGGAACAGGGACAGGTGAGGGACAGGGACAGGGACAGGGACAGGTGAGGGACAGGTGAGGTGACAGGGACAGGTGAGGGGACAGGGACAGGTGAGGTGACAGGGACAGGTGAGTACAGGTGTGCACAGGTGAGTACAGGTGACGGGTACAGGTGACAGGTGAGTCCAGGTGTGCACAGGTAACTCAGGTACACTCACATCTCTCAGGTGGGGTGACGGTGATGGATGGGGACAGGTACAGGTGACAGGGACAGGTAACGGGACAGGTACAGGTGAGTACAGGTGTGCACAGGTGTGCACAGGTACACTCACATCTCTCAGGTGGGGTGATGGTGATGGATGGGGACAGGGACAGGTGAGTACAGGTGACAGGTGAGTACAGGTGACAGGACAGGTACAGGTGAGTACAGGTGAGTACAGGTGTGCCCAGGTACACTCACATCTCTCAGGTGGGGTGACGGTGATGGATGGGGGGTTCAGGTGAGAACACAGGTGAGTACAGGTGACAGGACAGGTACAGGTGACAGGTACAGGTGTGCACAGGTGTGCCCAGGTACACTCACATCTCTCAGGTGGGGTGACGGTGATGGATGGGGACAGGTACAGGTGACAGGACAGGTACAGGTGTGCACAGGTGACAGGTACAGGTGTGCACAGGTGAGTACAGGTGACGGGTACAGGTGTGCACAGGTGTACACAGGTACACTCACATCTCTCAGGTGGGGTGACGGTGATGGATGGGGACAGGTACAGGTGACAGGACAGGTGAGTACAGGTGTGCACAGGTGACAGGTACAGGTGACAGGTGAGTACAGGTGACAGGTGAGTACAGGTGACAGGTACAGGTGTGTACAGGTGTGCACAGGTACACTCACATCTCTCAGGTGGGGTGACGGTGATGGACAGGGGACAGGTACAGCTGAGTACAGGTGTACACAGGTGAGTACAGGTGACAGGTACAGGTGTGCACAGGTGTGTACAGGTGTGCCCAGGTACACTCACATCTCTCAGGTGGGGTGACGGTGATGGACAGGGGATCAGATACAGGTGACAGGACAGGTACAGGTGACAAGACAGGTACAGGTGAGTACAGGTGTGTACAGGTAACCCAGGTACACTCACATCTCTCAGGTGGGGTGACGGTGATGGATGGGGACAGGTACAGGTGACAGGACAGGTACAGGTGTGCACAGGTGACAGGTACAGGTGTGCACAGGTGTGCACAGGTGAGTACAGGTGTGCACAGGTACACTCACATCTCTCAGGTGGGGTGACGGTGATGGATGGGGACAGGTACAGGTGTGCACAGGTAACAGGTACAGGTGAACACAGGTGAGTACAGGTGTACACAGGTGTACACAGGTGAGTACAGGTGACAGGTACAGGTGACAGGTGAGTACAGGTGACAGGTACAGGTGTACACAGGTGAGTACAGGTGACAGGTACAGGTGACAGGACAGGTACAGGTGTGCACAGGTGTGCACAGGTACACTCACATCTCTCAGGTGGGGTGACGGTGATGGATGGGGGTTCAGGTGAGAACACAGGTGAGTACAGGTGACAGGTACAGGTGCACACAGGTGAGTACAGGTGAGTACAGGTGTACACAGGTGAGTACAGGTGTGCACAGGTAACCCAGGTACACTCACATCTCTCAGGTGGGGTGACGGTGATGGATGGGGGGTTCAGGTGAGAACACAGGTGAGTACAGGTGAGTACAGGTGTGCACAGGTGTACACAGGTGTGCACAGGTACACTCACATCTCTCAGGTGGGGTGACGGTGATGGGTGGGGGTTCAGGTGAGAACACAGGTGAGTACAGGTGAGTACAGGTGACAGGTACAGGTGACAGGTGAGTACAGGTGACAGGTACAGGTGACAGGTGAGTACAGGTGTACACAGGTGTGCACAGGTGTGCACAGGTGTGCACAGGTGTGCACAGGTACACTCACATCTCTCAGGTGGGGTGACGGTGATGGATGGGGGTTCAGGTGAGAACACAGGTGAGTACAGGTGAGTACAGGTGACAGGTACAGGTGACAGGTACAGGTGACAGGTACAGGTGACAGGTGAGTACAGGTGACAGGTGTGTACAGGTGTACCCAGGTACACTCACATCTCTCAGGTGGGGTGACGGTGATGGACAGGGGACAGGTACAGGTGACAGTACAGGTGTGCACAGGTGTGCACAGGTGTGCACAGGTACACTCACATCTCTCAGGTGGGGTGACGGTGATGGATGGGGGGTTCAGGTGAGAACACAGGTGAGTACAGGTGAGTACAGGTGACAGGTACAGGTGAGTACAGGTGTGCACAGGTGTACACAGGTGAACACAGGTGAGTACAGGTGACAGGTACAGGTGACAGGTAAGTACAGGTGTACACAGGTGTGCACAGGTAACCCAGGTACACTCACATCTCTCAGGTGGGGTGACGGTGATGGGTGGGGGGTTCAGGTGAGAACACAGGTGACAGGTGAGTACAGGTAACAGGTACAGGTGTGCACAGGTGTACACAGGTGTACACAGGTGTGCACAGGTACACTCACATCTCTCAGGTGGGGTGACAGTGATGGATGGGGACAGGTACAGGTAACAGGACAGGTACAGGTGAGAACACAGGTGAGTACAGGTGAGTACAGGTGACAGGTACAGGTGTGCACAGGTGAGTACAGGTGTGCACAGGTACACTCACATCTCTCAGGTGGGGTGACGGTGATGGATGGGGGGTTCAGGTGAGAACACAGGTGACAGGTGAGTACAGGTGACAGGTACAGGTGCACACAGGTGAGTACAGGTGAGTACAGGTGTACACAGGTGTGCACAGGTAACCCAGGTGCACTCACATCTCTCAGGTGGGGTGACGGTGATGGATGGGGACAGGTACAGGTGTGCACAGGTGAGTACAGGTGTGCACAGGTGACAGGTACAGGTGTGCACAGGTGTGTACAGGTGTACACAGGTGTGTACAGGTGTACACAGGTACACTCACATCTCTCAGGTGGGGTGACGGTGATGGATGGGGACAGGTACAGGTGACAGGACAGGTACAGGTGTGTACAGGTGACAGGTACAGGTGTGTACAGGTGACAGGTACAGGTGTGCACAGGTAACCCAGGTACACTCACATCTCTCAGGTGGGGTGACGGTGATGGGTGGGGGGTTCAGGTGAGAACACAGGTGAGTACAGGTGTGCACAGGTGTGCACAGGTGAGTACAGGTAACCCAGGTGCACTCACATCTCTCAGGTGGGGTGACGGTGATGGATGGGGGGTTCAGGTGAGAACACAGGTGAGTACAGGTGTGCACAGGTGTACACAGGTGTGCACAGGTGTGCACAGGTACACTCACATCTCTCAGGTGGAGTGACGGTGATGGGTGGGGGTTCAGGTGAGAACACAGGTGAGTACAGGTGAGTACAGGTGACAGGTACAGGTGACAGGTGAGTACAGGTGACAGGTACAGGTGACAGGTGAGTACAGGTGTACACAGGTGTGCACAGGTGTGCACAGGTGTGCACAGGTACACTCACATCTCTCAGGTGGGGTGACGGTGATGGATGGGGGTTCAGGTGAGAACACAGGTGAGTACAGGTGAGTACAGGTGACAGGTACAGGTGACAGGTACAGGTGACAGGTACAGGTGACAGGTGAGTACAGGTGACAGGTGTGTACAGGTGTACCCAGGTACACTCACATCTCTCAGGTGGGGTGACGGTGATGGATGGGGACAGGTACAGGTGTACACAGGTGTGCACAGGTGTGCACAGGTGAGTACAGGTGTGCACAGGTACACTCACATCTCTCAGGTGGGGTGACGGTGATGGATGGGGGGTTCAGGTGAGAACACAGGTGAACACAGGTGAGTACAGGTGACAGGACAGGTACAGGTGACAGGTACAGGTGTACACAGGTGAGTACAGGTGAGTACAGGTGTGCACAGGTGTACACAGGTAACCCAGGTGCACTCACATCTCTCAGGTGGGGTGACGGTGATGGATGGGGGTTCAGGTGAGAACACAGGTGAGTACAGGTGTGCACAGGTGTGCACAGGTGTACACAGGTAACCCAGGTACACTCACATCTCTCAGGTGGGGTGACGGTGATGGGTGGGGGTTCAGGTGAGAACACAGGTGAACACAGGTGACAGGTACAGGTGTACACAGGTGAGTACAGGTGAGTACAGGTGTGCACAGGTGTGCACAGGTAACCCAGGTACACTCACATCTCTCAGGTGGGGTGACGGTGATGGGTGGGGACAGGTACAGGTGACAGGACAGGTACAGGTGTGCACAGGTGACAGGTACAGGTGTGCACAGGTGACAGGTACAGGTGTGCACAGGTGAGTACAGGTGACGGGTACAGGTGTGCACAGGTGTGCCCAGGTACACTCACATCTCTCAGGTGGGGTGACGGTGATGGATGGGGACAGGTACAGGTGACAGAACAGGTACAGGTGTGCACAGGTGTGCACAGGTGACAGGTGTACACAGGTGAACACAGGTGAGTACAGGTGACAGTACAGGTGACAGGTGAGTACAGGTGTACACAGGTACACTCACATCTCTCAGGTGGGGTGACGGTGATGCTCTGCGCCGTGAACTCCTCGTCGAAGTACCGCGTGTCCACCTCTGACGTCACCTGCGGCCGGAAGGGCGGCACCAGCTGGGGGGGGAGGGGCGGCTCCAGGTGCGCCAGGTGAGGGGGGGGAGGGGCGGGGTCACCTGAGGGGGGCGGGGCCTCACCTTCCTCTGCACCACGTCCTGCCAATCGATGCCCGCGAAGAAACGGTGTTCCATCACCTCGCGGGCGTCACCCGGACCCCCGCCCAGCCTGGCAGGTGAGACAGGTGAGACAGACAGGTGTGTACAGGTGTGTACAGGTGTGTCACCAGGTGTGTCACCCAGTGTGTCACCCGGACCCCCGCCCAGCCTGGCAGGTGAGACAGGTGAGACAGGTGTGTACAGGTGTGTACAGGTGTGTACAGGTGTGTACAGGTGAGTACAGGTGTGTACAGGTGTGTAACCAGGTGTGTACAGGTGTGTACAGGTGTGTACAGGCGTGTACAGGTGAGACAGGTGTGTACAGGTGTGTACAGGTGTGACAGGTGTGTACAGGTGTGTACAGGTGTGTCACCAGGTGTGTCACCCGGACCCCCGCCCAGCCTGACAGGTGAGACAGACAGGTGAGACAGGTGTGTACAGGTGTGGACAGGTGTGTACAGGTGTGGACAGGTGTGTACAGGTGTGTACAGGTGTGTACAGGTGTGTACAGGTGTGACAGGTGTGTCACCAGGTGTGTCACCCAGACCCCCGCCCAGCCTGACAGGTGAGACAGGTGAGACAGACAGGTGTGTACAGGTGTGTACAGGTGAGTACAGGTGTGTACAGGTGTACCCAGGTGTGTCCAGGTGTGTGTGTATCAGTGTCCAGGTGTACCCCAGGTGTCTCCAGGTGTCTCCAGGTGTATCCAGGTGTGTCCAGGTGTATCCAGGTGTATCCAGGTGTGTCCAGGTGTGCCCAGGTGTGTGTCCATGAGTGCCCAGGTGTCCCCAGGTGTCCCCAGGTGTCCCCAGGTGTATCCAGGTGTACCCAGGTGTGTCCAGGTGTGTGTCTATGAGTGTCCAGGTGTCCCCAGGTGTGTCCAGGTGTACCCAGGTGTATCTCAGGTGTCCCCAGGTGTATCCAGGTGTATCCAGGTGTGTGTGTATCAGTCCCCAGGTGTACCCAGGTGTACCCAGGTGTCCCCAGGTGTACCCCAGGTGTGTCCAGGTGTACCCAGGTGTGTCCAGGTGTATCCCAGGTGTATCCCAGGTGTCCCCAGGTGTATCCAGGTGTATCCAGGTGTGTGTGTATCAGTCCCCAGGTGTACCCCAGGTGTGTCCAGGTGTACCCCAGGTGTATCCCAGGTGTACCCAGGTGTGTCCAGGTGTATCCAGGTGTACTCCAGGTGTCCCCAGGTGTCCCCAGGTGTGCCCAGGTGTCTCCAGGTGTACCCAGGTGTACCCAGGTGTGTGTGTATCAGTCCCCAGGTGTACCCAGGTGTACCCCAGGTGTGTCCAGGTGTATCCAGGTGTGTGTCTATGAGTGTCCAGGTGTATCCAGGTGTGCCCAGGTGTACCCCAGGTGTCCCCAGGTGTATCCAGGTGTATCCAGGTGTGTGTCTATGAGTGTCCAGGTGTCCCCAGGTGTGTCCAGGTGTGTCTCACCTCTGTTTTAGATCCTTTTTCAGGAGCCCAGCGAGGAGGTTTCTGCTCTCGGGCCCCAGGGAGCGCGGGAAGCGGATCTCCTCGAGGAGGATGAGCTCAAAGAGCCGCTCGTGCTCAGGTGAGTGTGAGTGTGAGTGACCAGGTGTGTCCAGGTGTCTCCAGGTGTACCCAGGTGAGTGAATAACTGCCCCAGGTGTCTCCAGGTGTACCCAGGTGAGTGAATAACTGCCCCAGGTGTACCCCAGGTGTCTCCAGGTGTACCCAGGTGTCTCCAGGTGTACCCCAGGTGTACCCCAGGTGTACCCAGGTGTATCCCAGGTGTACCCCAGGTGTACCCCAGGTGTACCCCAGGTGTACCCAGGTGTATCCCAGGTGTATCCCAGGTGTATCCAGGTGTACCCAGGTGTCTCCAGGTGTACCCCAGGTGTACCCCAGGTGTCCCCAGGTGTACCCAGGTGTATCCCAGGTGTCCCCAGGTGTACCCAGGTGTCCCCAGGTGTCCCCAGGTGTGTCCAGGTGTCCCCAGGTGTGCCCAGGTGTCTCCAGGTGTGCCCAGGTGTGTGTCTATGAGTGTCCAGGTGTGTCCAGGTGTATCCAGGTGTACCCCAGGTGTCCCCAGGTGTCCCCAGGTGTGTCCAGGTGTACCCAGGTGTCCCCAGGTGTACCCAGGTGTGTCCAGGTGTACCCAGGTGTGTCCAGGTGTGTGTCTATGAGTGTCCAGGTGTACCCCAGGTGTCCCCAGGTGTCTCCAGGTGTCCCCAGGTGTACCCAGGTGTGCGTGTATCAGTGTCCAGGTGTACCCCAGGTGTCTCCAGGTGTCCCCAGGTGTATCCAGGTGTGACCAGGTGTCCCCAGGTGTCCCCAGGTGTGTCCAGGTGTACCCAGGTGTGTCCAGGTGTGTCCAGGTGTGTCCAGGTGTGTGTCTATGAGTGTCCAGGTGTCCCCAGGTGTGTCCAGGTGTGTCTCACCTCTGTTTTGGGTCCTTTTTCAGGAGCCCAGCGAGGAGGTTTCTGCTCTCGGGCCCCAGGGAGCGCGGGAAGCGGATCTCCTCGAGGAGGATGAGCTCAAAGAGCCGCTCGTGCTCAGGTGAGTGTGAGTGTGAGTGACCAGGTGTGCCCAGGTGTATCCACGTGTGTCCAGGTGTGTGTCTATGAGTGCCCAGGTGTCTCCAGGTGTCCCCAGGTGTGTCCAGGTGTCTCCAGGTGTATCCAGGTGTGTCCAGGTGTACCCAGGTGTATCCAGGTGTGTGTGTATCAGTGTCCAGGTGTATCCAGGTGTCTCCAGGTGTACCCAGGTGTATCCAGGTGTCCCCAGGTGTACCCAGGTGTGTCCAGGTGTACCCAGGTGTGTCCAGGTGTGTCCAGGTGTATCCCAGGTGTATCCAGGTGTGTGTCTATGAGTGTCCAGGTGTACCCCAAGTGTCTCCAGGTGTATCCCAGGTGTACCCAGGTGTCCCCAGGTGTATCCAGGTGTATCCCACGTGTACCCAGGTGTATCCAGGTGTGTCCAGGTGTGTCCAGGTGTGTCTCACCTCTGTTTTGGATCCTTTTTCAGGAGCCCCCCCAGCAGATTCCGGCTCTCGGGCCCCAGGGAGCGCGGGAAGCGGATCTCCTCGAGGAGGATGAGCTCCAAGAGCCGCTCGTGCTCAGGTGAGTGTGAGTGTGAGTGACCAGGTGTGTCCAGGTGTGTCCAGGTGTGCCCAGGTGTGTCCAGGTGTGTGTCTATGAGTGCCCAGGTGTACCCAGGTGTGACCAGGTGTGTGTGTTTCAGTGTCCAGGTGTGCCCAGGTGCACCCAGGTGTATCCAGGTGTGTGTCTATGAATGTCCAGGTGTACCCAGGTGTCCCCAGGTGTATCCAGGTGTACCCCAGGTGTATCCAGGTGTATCCAGGTGTATCCAGGTGTCCCCAGGTGTACCCCAGGTGTCCCCAGGTGTGTCCAGGTGTATCCAGGTGTGTGTGTATGAGTACCCAGGTGTCCCCAGGTGTGTCCAGGTGTACCCAGGTGTACCCAGGTGTGTCCAGGTGTCCCCAGGTGTACCCAGGTGTGTCCAGGTCTGTGTCTATGAGTGTCCAGGTGTACCCAGGTGTACCCAGGTGTGTCCAGGTGTGTCCAGGTGTACCCAGGTGTCCCCAGGTGTGTCTCACCTCTGTTTTGGATCCTTTTTCAGGAGCCCCCCCAGCAGATTCCGGCTCTCGGGCCCCAGGGAGCGCGGGAAGCGGATCTCCTCGAGGAGGATGAGCTCAAAGAGCCGCTCGTGCTCAGGTGAGTGTGAGTGTGAGTGACCAGGTGTGTCCAGGTGTCTCCAGGTGTACCCAGGTGAGTGAATAACTGCCCCAGGTGTACCCCAGGTGTCTCCAGGTGTACCCAGGTGTCTCCAGGTGTACCCCAGGTGTACCCCAGGTGTACCCAGGTGTATCCCAGGTGTACCCCAGGTGTACCCAGGTGTACCCAGGTGTCTCCAGGTGTACCCCAGGTGTACCCCAGGTGTCCCCAGGTGTACCCAGGTGTATCCCAGGTGTCCCCAGGTGTACCCAGGTGTCCCCAGGTGTCCCCAGGTGTGTCCAGGTGTCTCCAGGTGTGCCCAGGTGTGTGTCTATGAGTGTCCAGGTGTGTCCAGGTGTATCCAGGTGTACCCCAGGTGTCCCCAGGTGTCCCCAGGTGTGTCCAGGTGTACCCAGGTGTCCCCAGGTGTACCCAGGTGTGTCCAGGTGTCCCCAGGTGTCTCCAGGTGTACCCAGGTGTCTCCAGGTGTACCCAGGTGTATCCCAGGTGTACCCCAGGTGTCTCCAGGTGTCTCCAGGTGTCCCCAGGTGTACCCCAGGTGTATCCAGGTGTGTCCAGGTGTATCCAGGTGTGTCTCACCTCTGTTTTGGATCCTTTTTCAGGAGCCCAGCGAGGAGGTTTCTGCTCTCGGGCCCCAGGGAGCGCGGGAAGCGGATCTCCTCGAGGAGGATGAGCTCAAAGAGCCGCTCGTGCTCAGGTGAGTGTGAGTGTGAGTGACCAGGTGTGCCCAGGTGTATCCACGTGTGTCCAGGTGTGTGTCTATGAGTGTCCAGGTGTCTCCAGGTGTCCCCAGGTGTGTCCAGGTGTACCCAGGTGTGTGTCTATGAGTGTCCAGGTGTGTCCAGGTGTCCCCAGGTGTATCCAGGTGTATCCCACGTGTACCCAGGTGTATCCAGGTGTGTCCAGGTGTGTCCAGGTGTGTCTCACCTCTGTTTTGGGTCCTTTTTCAGGAGCCCAGCGAGGAGGTTTCTGCTCTCGGGCCCCAGGGAGCGCGGGAAGCGGATCTCCTCGAGGAGGATGAGCTCAAAGAGCCGCTCGTGCTCAGGTGAGTGTGAGTGTGAGTGACCAGGTGTGCCCAGGTGTGCCCAGGTGTGTCCAGGTGTGCCCAGGTGTGTGTCTATGAGTGTCCAGGTGTATCCAGGTGTGTCCAGGTGTGTGTGTATGATTGTCCAGGTGTACCCAGGTGTGTCCAGGTGTACCCAGGTGTGTGTGTATCAGTGCCCAGGTGTCCCCAGGTGTATCCAGGTGTACCCAGGTGTGTCCAGGTGTATCCCAGGTGTATCCAGGTGTACCCAGGTGTATCCAGGTGTACCCCAGGTGTCTCCAGGTGTATCCAGGTGTACCCAGGTGTGTCCAGGTGTCCCCAGGTGTATCCAGGTGTGTGTCTATGAGTGTCCAGGTGTATCCAGGTGTCTCCAGGTGTACCCCAGGTGTACCCAGGTGTCCCCAGGTGTGTCCAGGTGTGTGTCTATGAGTGTCCAGGTGTATCCAGGTGTATCCCAGGTGTGTCCAGGTGTACCCAGGTGTGTCCAGGTGTACCCAGGTGTGTGTGTATCAGTGTCCAGGTGTCCCCAGGTGTACCCAGGTGTGTCCAGGTGTCCCCAGGTGTCCCCAGGTGTGTCCAGGTGTGTCTCACCTCTGTTTTGGATCCTTTTTCAGGAGCCCCCCCAGCAGATTCCGGCTCTCGGGCCCCAGGGAGCGCGGGAAGCGGATCTCCTCGAGGAGGATGAGCTCCAAGAGCCGCTCGTGCTCAGGTGAGTGTGAGTGTGAGTGACCAGGTGTGCACAGGTGTGCCCAGGTGTGTCCAGGTGTGCCCAGGTGTGTCCAGGTGTATCCAGGTGTGTCCAGGTGTATCCAGGTGTGTCCAGGTGTGTGTCTATGAGTGTCCAGGTGTACCCAGGTGTACCCCAGGTGTATCCAGGTGTCCCCAGGTGTATCCAGGTGTGTGTGTATCAGTGTCCAGGTGTGTCCAGGTGTCCCCAGGTGTACCCAGGTGTGTCCAGGTGTCCCCAGGTGTACCCAGGTGTATCCCAGGTGTCCCCAGGTGTACCCAGGTGTCCCCAGGTGTACCCAGGTGTCTCCAGGTGTGCCCAGGTGTGTGTCTATGAGTGTCCAGGTGTGTCCAGGTGTATCCAGGTGTACCCCAGGTGTCCCCAGGTGTCCCCAGGTGTGTCCAGGTGTACCCAGGTGTCCCCAGGTGTACCCAGGTGTGTCCAGGTGTACCCAGGTGTGTGTGTGTATCAGTGCCCAGGTGTACCCAGGTGTCTCCAGGTATCTCCAGGTGTCCCCAGGTGTGTCCAGGTGTGTGTCTATGAGTGTCCAGGTGTACCCCAGGTGTACCCCAGGTGTCCCCAGGTGTCTCCAGGTGTCCCCAGGTGTACCCAGGTGTGTGTGTATCAGTGTCCAGGTGTACCCCAGGTGTCTCCAGGTGTCCCCAGGTGTATCCAGGTGTGACCAGGTGTGTCCAGGTGTGTCCAGGTGTGTCTCACCTCTGTTTTGGATCCTTTTTCAGGAGCCCCCCCAGCAGATTCCGGCTCTCGGGCCCCAGGGAGCGCGGGAAGCGGATCTCCTCGAGGAGGATGAGCTCAAAGAGCCGCTCGTGGTCCTGGTTGTAGAAGGGGAGGCGCCCGCAGAGCATCTCGTACATCACCACGCCCAGCCCCCACCAGTCCACGGCGCGCCCGTAGTCGTTGTCTTCCAGGACCTGCGGGGGGTCACCTGGGGTCACCTGAAGGGACCTGGGGTCACCTGGGGTCACCTGAAGGGGTCTGGGGGTCACCTGGGGTCACCTTGGGTCACCTGGGGTCACCTGAAGGGATCTGGGGGTCACCTGGGGTCACCTGGGGTCACCTGGTGGGACCTGGGGTCACCTGCAAGGACCTGGGGGTCACCTGGGGTCACCTGCTGGGGTCTGGGGTCACCTGACAGGACCTGTGAGTGACCTGACAGGACCTGTGAATGACCTGCTGGGGTCTGGGGTCACCTGGTGGGGTTTGGAGTCACCTGCAAGGACCTGGGGGTCACCTGCAAGGACCTGTCAGGACCTGGGGGTCACCAGGCAGGGTCACCTGGTGGGGTCTGGGGTCACCTGACAGGACCTGCCAGAATCTGGGGTCACCTGCAAGGACCTGTCGAGACCTGGGGAAATTCCCAAAAATTCCCCCAAATTTCCAGAAAATCACAGAATTTTCAGGGAATTCATGGAAATTCTCTGAAATTTCCAGAAATCCCCCCAAATTCCCAGAAACTCCCAAAAATTCATGGAAATGCCCAAAAACTCCCCAAAATTCCCAAAAATTGATGGAAATAAATGAAAATTCCCCAAAAATCCTCAGAAAATCACGGAAATTTCCCAGAAAATCCCGGAATTTCCAGGGAACTCGTGGAATTTCCCAGAAAATCACGGAATTTCCAAGGAATCCATGCAATTTCCCAGGGAATTCCCAAAAATTCATGGAAATTCCCAAAAAATTATGGAATTTCCCGGGAATTCCCAAAAATTCCCAAAAATTCATGGAAATTCCCAGAAATTCCCAAAAATTCATGGAAATTAATGGAAATTCCCCCCAAATTCTCAGAAAATCACGGAAATTTCCCAGAAAATCCCAGAATTTCCAGGGAATTTATGGAATTTCCCAGGAAATTCCCAAAAATTCCCAAAAATTCATGGAAATTCATGGAAATTCCCAAAAATTCATGGAAATTAACGGAAATTCCCCAAAATTCCCCAAAATTCATGGAAATAAATAAAAATTCCCCAAAAATTCTCAGAAAATCACAGAAATGTCCCAGAAAATCACAGAATTTCCTAGAAATTCCAAAAAAAATTCCCCAAAATTCATGGAAATTACTGGAAATTCCCCAAAAATTCTCAGAAAATCACGGAAATTTCCCAGAAAATCACAGAATTCCCTAGAAATTCCAAAAAAAATTCCCAAAAATTCATGGAAATTACTGGAAATTCCCCAAAAATTCTCAGAAAATCACAGACATTTCCCAGAAAATCACGGAATATCCTAGAAATTCCCAAAAAGTTCCCAAAAATTCATGGAAATTAATGAAAATTCCCCCAAAATTCTCAGAAAATCACAGAAATTTCCCAGAAAATCCCGGAATTTCCAGGGAATTCATGGAATTTCCCAGGAAATTCCCAAACATTCCCAGAAATTCATAGAAATTCCAGAAAAATTCATGGAAATTAATGGAAATTAATGGAAATCCCTCAAAAATTCCCAAAAATTCATGGAAATTAACGGAAATTCCCCAAAAATTCTCAAAAAAATCACAGAAATATCCCAGAAAATCACAGAATTTCCTAGAAATTCCAAAAAAAATTCCCCAAAATTCATGGAAATTAACGGAAATTCCCCAAAAATTCTCAGAAAATCACGGAAATTTCCCAGAAAATCCCAGAATTTCCAGGGAATTTGTGGAATTTCCCAGAAAATCCCGGAATTTCCCATGGAATTCCGGGAATTCCGGGTTACCTCGGGCGCCAGGTACTCGGGGGTGCCGCAGAAGGTTCTCATGGTGGTGCCGTCGGTGACGCCCTCCTTGCACAGCCCAAAATCCGTGATCTTGATGTGCCCGTCCTTGTCCAGCATCAGATTCTCCAGCTGGGAAAAAAACGGGAAAAATGGGAATGGGGAGAGCCCAAAATCCCGGGATTTGGCATCAAAATCATGGGGGGGACCCAAAATCCCGGGGGGTTGGAGCCAAAATCGTGGGGAGCTCCAAAATCCCGGGGTTTGGTATCAAAATCGTGGGGTTTGGCCCTAAAAATCCCAGGATTCAGCCCCAAAATCCCCGGATTCAGCCCCAAAATCCCAGAATTCAGCCCCAAAATCCCGGGATTTGACCCCAAAATCCAAGGATTCAGCCCCAAAATCCCAGGATTTGACTTCAGAATCCCAGGATTCAGCCCCAAAATCCCAGGATTCAGCCCCAGAACCCCGGGATTGCCCAAATTCCTGGGAATTGACCCCAAAATCCCGGGATTAAGCCCTAAAATTCTAGGATTCCTCAAAACCTCCGGATTCAGCCCCAAAATGCCTGGATTTGACCCCAAAATTCCCGGATTAAGCCCCAAAATCCCAGGATTCAGCCCCAGAACCCCGGGATTGCCCAAAATCCTGGGGTTCTCCCCCAAAATCCCCAGATTCAGCCCCAAAATCCTGGGATTTGGCCCCAAAATCCCGTGATTCGACCCCAAAATCCCAGGATTGCCCAAATTCCCGGGATTCAGCCCCAAAATGCTGGGATTTGGCCCCAGAATCCCCAAGATTTTACCCCAAAACCCTGGGATTTGACCCCAAAATCCTGGAATTGCCCAAAATCCTGGGATTCAGCCCCAAAATCCCAGGATTTGACCCCAAAATCCCAGGATTTGACTTCAGAATCCCAGGATTTGGCCCCAAAATCCCCAGATTCAGCCCCAAAATCCCCGGATTTGGCCCCAAAATCCCCGGGATTGCCCAAAATCCCGGGATTCAGCCCCAGAACCCCCAAGATTTGACCCCAAAATCCCGGGATTTGGCCCCAGATCCCCCAATATTTTACCCCAAAATCCCCGGATTTGACCCCAAAATCCCGGGATTTGACCCCAAAATCCTTGGATTTGACCCCAAAATCCCAGGATTTGATTTCAGAATCCCAGGATTCAGCCCCAAAATCCCAGAATTAAACCCTAAAATCCCGGGATTTGGCCCCAGATCCCCCAATATTTTACCCCAAAATCCCTGGGATTTGACCCCAAAATCCCGGGATTTGACCCCAAAATCCTGGAATTGCCCAAATTCCTGGGATTTGACCCCAAAACCCCGGGATTGCACAAAATCCCAGGATTTGACCCCAAAACCCCCGGGATTGCCCAAAATCCCAGGATTTGGCCCCAAAGTCCCGGAATTTGGCCCCAGAACCCCCAAGATTTTACCCCAAAATCCCAGGATTTGACCCCAAAATCCCGGAATTGCCCAAAATCCTGGGATTTGACCCCAAAATCCTGGAATTGCCCAAATTCCCGGGATTTGACCCCAAAATCCTGGGATTTGACCCAAAATCCTGGGATTTGGCCCCAAAATCCTGGAATTGCCCAAAATCCCAGGATTTGACCCCAAAATCCCAGAAATCAGCGTCAAAATCCTGGGATTTGACCCCAAAATTCCCAGATTAAGCCCCAAAATCCCAGGATTCAGCCCCAGAACCCTCAAGATTTTACCCCAAAATCCCAGGATTTGGCCCCAGAACCCCCAAGATTTGACCCCAAAATCCTTGGATTTGACCCCAAAATCCCGGGATTTGACCCCAAAATCCCGGAATTGCCCAAAATCCTGGGATTTGATCCCAAAATCCTGGGATTGCCCAAAATCCTGGGATTTGACCCCAAAATCCCGGAATTGCCCAAAATGCTGGGATTTGACCCCAGAACCCCCAATATTTTACCCCAAAATCCCAGGATTTGACCCCAAAATCCTTGGATTTGACCCCAAAATCCCAGGATTTGACCCCAAAATCCCGGAATTGCCCAAAATCCCAGGATTTGGCCCCAGAGCTCACCTTGATGTCGCGATAGACGACGTCTCGCGAGTGCAGGTACTCGAGGGCCGAGACGATCTCGGCGCCGTAGAAACGAGCGCGATCCTCCGGGAAAACGCGATCCCGGGAAAGGTGGAAAAAGAGCTGGGAAAAACGGGGGGAAAAACGGGAAAAATGGGAAAAATGGGGGAAAAATGGGAAAAATGGGAAAAATGGGGAAAATTGAGGGAAAAAGAGCTGGGAAAATGGGGGGAAAATGGGAAAAATGGGAAAAATGGGGAGAAATGGGGAAAATGGGGAGAAATGGGGGAAAAAGAGCTGGAAAAACGGGGGAAAAACGGGGAAAATGGGAAAAATGGGGGGAAAACGGGAAAAATGGGAAAAATGGGGAGAAATGGGGGGAAAAAGAGCTGGGAAAATGGGGGGAAAATGGGGGAAAATGGGGGGAAATGGGGGGAAATGGGGGGAAATGGGGGGAAAATGGGAAAAATGGGGAAAATTGAGGGAAAAAGAGCTGGGAAAATGGGGGGAAAAACGGGAAAAATGGGAAAAATGGGGGGAAAATGGGAAAAATGAGAGGAAAAACAGCTGGAAAAACGGGGGAAAATGGGAAAAATGGGAAAAATGGGAAAAATGGGAAAAATGGGGGGAAAATTGGGGGGAAATGGGGGGAAATGGGAATAAATGGGAAAAATGGGGGGAAATGGGGGGAAATGGGGGGAAATGGGAAAAATAGGGGGAAATGGGGGGAAAATGGGGAAAAATGGGGGGAAATTATGGAAAAAAAGGGGGGAAAATGGGGGAAATGGGAAAAAAATGGGAAAAATGGGGGGAAAATGGGGAAAATTGGGAAAAATGGGGAGAATATGGGAAAAAATGGGGAAAAATATGGGGGGAAATGGGGAAAATGGGGAAAAATGGGGGGAAATGGGGAAAAATTGGGAAAATCAGGAAAAAATAGGGGGAAATGTGGGGAAAAACAGGAAAAAATGGGGAAAAAATCAGGAAGAAATTGGGAAAAAATGGGAAAAATGGGGGAAAATGGGGGAAAAAAAAGGGAAAAATGGGAAAAATGGGGGAAAATGGGGAAAAAATGGGGAAAATGAGGGAAAAATGGGGAAAATGGGAGCTCATTCTTAGGGAACGCTGCCCTGATCCAGGGGAAAATAAGGAAAAGTGGGATAAAACCACCCCAAATCCAGGGAAAAGTGAATTTTGGGGGATGGAAATGTGGGATTTGGGATGGGAATTCCCACCTCGCCGCCGTTGGCGTATTCCATGACGAAGCAGAGGCGGTCGTTGGTTTGGAAAGCGTATTTCAGTGCCTGGGGGAGGAAAAATGGGATTTGGGAAGGGAATTCCTGGATTTTCCATGGAAAAATGGGATTTGGGAAGGGAATTCCTGGATTTTCCATGGAAAATTGGGATTTGGGAAGGGAATTCCTGGATTTTCCATGGAAAAATGGGATTTGGGGAGGGAATTCCTGGATTTTCCATGGAAAAATGGGATTTGGGAAGGGAATTCATGGATTTTCCATGGAAAATTGGGATTTGGGGAGAGAATTCCTGGATTTTTCATTGGAAATCAGGATTTGGGGAAGGGAATTCCTGGATTTTTCATGGAGAAATGGGATTTTTTCATGAAAAATGGGATTTGGGAATGGAATTCATGGATTTTCCATGGAAAAATGGGATTTGGGGAGGGAATTCCCCAATTTATTCCTAAAAATGGGGATTTGGAGAAGGGAACTCCAGGATTTTTCAATGAAAATTGGGATTTGGGAAGGGAATTCCTGGATTTTCCATGGAAAATTGGGATTTGGGAAGGGAATTCCTGGATTTTCCATGGAAAAATGGGATTTGGGAAGGGAATTCCTGGATTTTTCATTGAAAATTGGGATTTGGGGAGGGAATTCCTGGATTTTCCATGGAAAATTGGGATTTGGGAAGGGAATTCCCAAATTTATTTCTAAAAATGGGGATTGGGAAAGAGAATTCCTGGATTTTCCATGGAAAATTGGGATTTGGTGAAGGGAATTCCTGGATTTTTCATTGAAAATTGGGGTTTGGGAAGGGAATTCCTGGATTTTTCATCAAAAATTGGGATTTGGGAAGGGAATTCCTGAATTTTTCACTGAGAAATGGGATTTACGGAGTGAATTCCTGGATTTTCCATCGAAAATTGGGATTTGAGAATGGAATTCCTGGATTTTTCATTGAAAATTGGGATTTGGGAAGGGAATTCCTGGATTTTCCATCAAAAATTGGGATTTGGGGAGGGAATTCCTGGATTTTCCATGGAAAAATGGGATTTGGGAAGGGAATTCCCAAATTTATTTCTAAAAATGGGGATTGGGGAAGAGAATTCCTGGAGTTTCTACCAAAACTCGGGATTTGGGAAGGGAATTCCTGGATTTTCCATTAAAAATTGGGATTTGGGAAGGGAATTCCTGGATTTTCCATGGAAAAATGGGATTTGGGGAGAGAATTCCTGGATTTCTCCATGAAAATGGGGATTTTGAGGCAGATTTCCCAGATTTCCCCCCTTTCCTGGTGATTTAGGGCCGGAATTCCCAAGTTTCCCCCTGGAATTCCCAGATTTCCCCCCAGAATTCCCAGATTTCACCCAGAATTCCCAGATTTCCCCCCAGAATTCCCAGATTTCCCCCTTTTCCCGGTGTTTTGGATCCAGAATTCCCAAATTTCCCCCCGGAATTCCCAGATTTTCCCCTGAAAATGGGGATTTTGACCCAGAATTCCCAGATTTCCTCCCAGAATTCCCAGATTTCCCCCTTTTCCCAGTGTTTTGGGTCCAGAATTTCCAGATTTCCCCCTTTTCCAGGTGTTTTTTCCCCAGAATTCCCAGATTTCCCCCCGGAATTCCCAGATTTCCCCCCAGAATTCCCAGATTTCCCCCTGAAAATGGGGATTTTGACACGGAATTCCCAGATTTCCCCCTGGAATTCCCAGATTTCTCCCTTTTCCCGGTGTTTTGGATCCGGAATTCCCAGATTTCCCCCTTTTCCGGGTGTTTTTTCCCCAGAATTCCCAGATTTTCTCCCAGAATTCCCAGATTTCCCCCTTTTCCCGCTGATTTCCCCCCGGAATTCCCAGATTTCCCCCTTTTCCCGGTGTTTTTCCCGGAATTCCGGGGGAACACTCACGGTGAGGAAGGGGTGCCGGCTGTTCTGCAGGACTCGGCTCTCGGTCACCGTGTGAGCGACCTCATCCTGCGGGAAAAATCCCAATTTCCACCCGGAAAATCCCAAATTCCCACCTGGAAAATTCCCCAATTCCCACCTGGAAAAATCCCCAATTCCCACCTGGAAAATTCCCCAATTCCCACCTGGAAAATTCCCAATTCCCACCTGGAAAATTCCCCAATTCCCACCTGGAAAAATCCCCAATTCCCACCTGGAAAATCCCAATTCCCACCCAGAAAATCCCCAATTCCCACCCAGAAACTCCTCAATTCCCACCTGGAAAATTCCCAATTCCCACCTGGAAAATTCCCAATTCCCACCTGGAAAATCCCAATTCCCACCTGGAAAATTCCCCAATTCCCACCTGGAAAATTCCCCAATTCCCACCTGGAAAATTCCCCAATTCCCACCTGGAAAATTCCCAATTCCCACCTAGAAAATCCCAAATTCCCACCTGGAAAATTCCCCAATTCCCACCTGGAAAAATCCCCAATTCCCACCTGGAAAATTCCCAATTCCCACCTGGAAAAATCCCAATTCCCACCCAGAAATTCCCCAATTCCCACCTGGAAAATTCCCCAATTCCCACCTGGAAAATTCCCCAATTCCCACCTGGAAAATCCCCAATTCCCACCTGGAAAATCCCAAATTCCCACCTGGAAAATCCCAAATTCCCACCTCAAAAATTCCCCAATTCCCACCTGGAAAATCCCAATTCCCACCTGGAAAATCCCCAATTCCCACCTGGAAAATTCCCAATTCCCACCTGGAAAATTCCCCAATTCCCACCTGGAAAATCCCAATTTCCACCTGGAAAATCCCCAATTCCCACCTGGAAAATTCCCAATTCCCACCTGGAAAAATCCCCAATTCCCACCTGGAAAATTCCCCAATTCCCACCTGGAAAATTCCCAATTCCCACCTGGAAAAATCCCAATTCCCACCTGGAAAAATCCCAAATTCCCACCTGGAAAATTCCCCAATTCCCACCTGGAAAATTCCCCAATTCCCACCTGGAAAATTCCTCCTTTTCCCAGCCCAAATCCCCCCCTGGAGCCCCCATCCCAAAATTCCACCCTTGGAGCAGGGCTGGGAATTTCCTTCCCTGGGATTGGACCCCAAAATTCCCTTTTATGACCCCAAAATTCCCATTTCCCCCCCAGAATTCCCATTTTTTCCCCCAAAACTCCATTTTTATCCCCAAAATTCCCATTTCCCCCCCCAAAATTCCCATTTCCCCCCCATAATTCCCCTTTTTCCCCCAGGAATTCCAATTTTTTCCCCCAAACCTCCATTTTTTCCCCCAAAACTCCCTTTTTTTTCACCAAAATTCCCATTTCCCCCCCCCAAATTCCCTTTTTTCCCCCCAAAATTCCCATTTTCCCCCCAAAATTCCCATTTTCCCCCCCAAACTCAATTTTTTCCCCCCAGAATTCCCATTTCTCCCCCCAAATTCCCATTTTTTCCCCCAAATTCCCATTTTTTCCCCCCAAAACTCCATTTTTCCCCCCAAATTCCCATTTCTCCCCCCAAAATTCCCATTTTTTCCCCCAAATTTCCCATTTCCCTCCCCCAAATTCCCATTTTTCCCCAAAAAACTCCATTTTTTCCCCCCCAAACCTCCCTCTTTTTTCCCCAAAATTCCCATTTTTCCCCCCAAACTCCCACTTTTCCCCCCCAAACTCCCATTTTCCCCACAAAAAACTCCATTTTTATCCCCAGAATTCCCATTTTTCCCCTCAAACTCCCACTTTTCCCCCAAAAAATTCCCATTTTTTCCCTCAAATTTCCCATTTTTTCCCCCAAAACTCCATTTTTTCCCCCAGAATTCCCATTTCCCCCCCCAAAATTCCCATTTTCCCCCCCAGAATTCCCCCTTTTCCCCCAAAATTCCCATTTTTCCCCCAAAACTCCCTTTTTTTTCACCAAAATTCCCATTTTTCCCCCAAAACTCCCTTTTTTTTCACCAAAATTCCCATTTTTCCCCCCAAAATTCCCATTTCCCCTCTTAAAATTCCCGTTTTCCCCCCCGAATTCCCATTTTTCCCCCAAAACTCCCTTTTTCTTCCCCAAAATTCCCATTTCCTCCCCCAGAATTCCCATTTCCCCCCCCAGAATTCCCATTTTCCCCCCGGAATTCCCGTTTTTTCCTGCCTTGGCGATGATGATTTCCTTCCTGAGGATTTTCATGGCGTAATAACGGCCCGAGGATTTCTCCCTCACCAGGATCACCTTCCCGAACGTTCCCTTCCCCAGCAGCTTCAGGTAATCGAAGTCGCTCATGCTCTGCGCCCAAAATCCCGGGATTTTGGGATATTGGGAACAAAGAAGGCTCGGGAATTTTTTGGGGAATTTTTGGGAATTTTTTGGGAATTTTTGGGATTTTTTTGGGAATTTTTTGGGGAATTTTTGGGATTTTTTTGGGGATTTTTTGGGATTTTTAAAGTATTTTTGGGGGATTTTTTTGGGAATTTTTTGGGGAATTTTTGGGATTTTTAAAGAATTTTTTGGGGATTTTGGGGAATTTTTTTAAGGTGTTTTTTTAGTTTTTTTGGGAATTTTTGGGGTTTTTTGGGGGAATTTTTGGGATTTTTTAATGATTTTTTTGGGATTTTTTAGGGATTTTTTGGGGATTTTTTAGGGGAATTTTTGGGATTTTTGGGGGATTTTTTTGGATTTTTTTGAAATTTTTGGGAATTTTTGGGGATTTTTTTGGATTTTTTTGAAATTTTTGGGAATTTTTTGGGATTTTTTTGGGATTTTTTGGGGGAATTTTTGGGGGTTTTTTGGGATATTTCTTTTTATTTTTGGGGGGATTTTTATGGGGATTTTTTGGGAATTTTTGGGAATTTTTGGGGAATTTTTGGGGTTTTTTGGGCTTTTTTTTATTTTTGGGGGGATTTTTATGGGGATTTTTTGGGGACTTTTTGGGATTTTTTTTTTTAATTTTTGGGAGTTTTTTGGGAATTTTGGGGATTTTTTGGGAATTTTTTGGGGGATTTTTTTGGGGAATTTTTGGGATTTTTTAAGGATTTTTGGGGAAGTATTTTGGATTTTTTATGGGATTTTTTGGAAATTTTTGGGTGATTTTTGGGTGATTTTGGGTGATTTTTGGAGTGATTTTTTGGGGTGATTTTTGGGGTGATTTTTTGGGGTGATTTTGGGGTATTTTTGGGTGATTTTGGGTGTTTTTGGGATGTTTTTTGGGGTATTTTTGGGGTATTTTTTGGGGGTATTTTTGGGTGATTTTGGGTGGTTTTGGGGTATTTTTTGGGTGGTTTTGGGGTGTTTTTGGGGTATTTTTTGGGCTGTTTTTGGGTGTTTTTGGGGTGATCCACTCACGGCCTTGGCGTGGGATTTTGGGAGATATTTTTGGGGTGATTTTGGGGTGTTTTTGGCTGTTTTTGTCTGTTTTTGGGGTGTTTTTGGGTGTTTTTGGGGTGATCCACTCATGGCCTTGGCGCGGGATTTTGGGTGTTTTTGGGGTATTTTTGGGTGTTTTTGGGGTGTTTTTGGGGTATTTTGGGGTGATTTTGGGTGTTTTTGGGGTATTTTTGGGTGATTTTGGGTGATTTTGGATGTTTTTGGGGTGATTTTGGGGTGTTTTTGGGGTGTTTTTGGCTGTTTTTGGGGTGTTTTTGGCTGTTTTTGGGGTGATCCACTCACGGCCTTGGCGCGGGATTTTGGGAGATATTTTTGGGTGTTTTTGGGGTATTTTGGTGTGTTTTTGGGGTGTTTTTGGGGTATTTTTGGGTGATTTTGGGTGTTTTTGGGGTGATTTTGGGGTGTTTTGGGCTGTTTTTGGCTGTTTTTGGGGTGTTTTTGGCTGTTTTTGGGGTGATCCACTCACGGCCTTGGCGCGGGATTTGCTGGCAGCTCCGTCCTCGGCGTCGCCGCCTTTGGGCTCCGGCGGCGCCGGCGGCTCCCGGCTCTGGAGGCTGCTGGCCACGGCCTGGATCGACTGGATCCACTCCTCGCTGCGGGATCACCACGGGGATCAGTGCAGGGATCAACAGTGGGATCAGTATTGGGATCACTGGGATCAGTATTGGGATCACTGGGATCAGTATTGGGATCACTGGGATCAGTATTGGGATCACTGGGATCAGTACTGGGATCACTGGGATCAGTATTGGGATCACTGGGATCAGCATTGGGATCACACTGGGATCAGTATTGGGATCACAGTGGGATCAGTATTGGGATCACACTGGGATCAGTATTGGGATCACAGTGGGATCAGTATTGGGATCACAGTGGGATCAGTATTGGGATCACAGTGGGATCAGTATTGGGATCACTGGGATCAGTATTGGGATCACTGGGATCAGTATTGGGATCACAGTGGAATTAACAGTGGGATCATTGGGATCATCACTGGGATCAACATTGGGACCATTGGGATCACAGTGGGATCAGCATTGGGATCTGTGGGATCACAGTGGGATCAGCGTTGGGATCAGTGGGATCATAATTGGGATTATTGGGATCATTGGGATCACTGGGATCAGCATTGGGATCACCAGGATCACTGGGATCAGTGGGATCATTGGGATCAGCACTGGGATCACCAGGAACGTTGGGATCATCGGGATCATTGGGATCATCGGGATCAGCATCGGGATCATTGGGACCAGAGGGATCACTGGGATCACTGGGATCAGCACTGGGATCACTGGGATCAGCACTGGGATCACTGGGATCGGCAGGATCATCAGGATCACTGGGATCAGCACTGGGATCACTGGGATCGGCAGGATCATCGGGATCACTGGGATCTCTGGGATCTCTGGGGTCACTGGTATCACTGGGATCTCTGGGGTCTCTGGGATCACTGGGGTCTCTGGGATCACTGGGATCTCTGGGATCTCTGGGATCTCTGGGATCAGGATTGGGATGATTTGGATCTGTGGGATCACTGGGATCTCTGGGATCACTGGGATCTCTGGGATCACTGGGATCACTGGGATCAGGATTGGGATGATTTGGATCACTGGGATCTCTGGGATCTCTGGGATCTCTGGGATCACCGGGATCACTGGGATCTCTGGGATCTCTGGGATCAGGATGGGGATCTGTGGGATCTCTGGGATCAGTGGGATCTCTGGGATCACTGGGATCAGGATGGGGATCTCTGGGATCTGTGGGATCATTGGCATCAGGATTGGGATGATTTGGATCACTGGGATCTCTGGGATCTCTGGGATCACCGGGATCACCGGGATCAGGATGGGGATCTCTGGGATCCCTGGGATCAGGATTGGGATCAGTGGGATCACCGGGATCAGGATGGGGATCTCTGGGATCTGTGGGATCTCTGGGATCTCTGGGATCTCTGGGATCAGGATTGAGATCAGTGGGATCTCTGGGATCTCTGGGATCTCTGGGATCACTGGGATCAGGATTGGGATGATTTGGATCACTGGGATCTCTGGGATCCCTGGGATCAGGATTGGGATCAGTGGGATCTCTGGGATCACCGGGATCTCCGGGATCAGGATGGGGATGATTTGGATCACTGGGATCTGGGGGATCTCTGGGATCTCTGGGATCACTGGGATCAGGATTGGGATCAGTGGGATCACCGGGATCAGGGTGGGATCTCTGGGATCACCGGGATCTCTGGGATCTGTGGGATCTCTGGGATCACCGGGATCTCTGGGATCAGTGGGATCAGTGGGATCTCTGACCGCTCCTGGGGGGTGTCCACGTGGAACGTCCTCTCGATCACCGTCGTCCACTGCAGGCAGCGAATGACGAAGGTGTTGGGGCGCGGCCGCTCCGTCCGCATCAGCTGGCACTCTGGAAATGGGGAAACAACGGGAAAAATGGGGAAAAATGGGAAAAATGGGGAAAAAATGGGGGAAAATGGGGGGAAACGGGGGGAAATTGGGAAAAAATGGGGGGAAATTGGGAAAAAATGGGGGGAAATGGGGAAAAAATGGAGAAAAAGTGGGGGGAAATGGGGAAAAAATCAGGGAAAAATGGGGGAAAATGGGGAAAAAATGAGGGAAAAATGGGGGGAAAATGGGGAAAAAATGGGGGGAAATTTGGGGGAAAATCAGAGAGAAATTGGGAGAAAATGGGGGGAAATGGGGAAAATTGGGGGAAAAATGGGGAAAAAATGGGGGAAAAGGGGGAAAATTGGGAAAAAATGGGAAAATGGGGAAAAATGGGGGGAAATTGGGAAAAAATGGGGGAAAATGGGGAAAAATGGGAAAAATGGGGGGAAACGGGGAGAAATGGGGAAAATCAGAGAGAAATTGGGAAAATATGGGGGGAAATGGGAAAAAATGGGGAAAAATGGGGGGAAACGGGGAGAAATTGGGGAAATCAGAGAGAAATTGGGAAAAAATGGGGGGAAATGGGGGAAAATGGGGAAAAATGGGGGAAAATGGGGAAAAAATGGGAAAAAATGGGGGAAAATGGGGAAAAATGGGAATAATGGGGAAAATTGGGGGAAAAATGGGGGAAAATGGGAAAAATGGGGGAAAAGGGGGAAAAATGAGGGAAAATTGGGAAAAATGGGGGAAAAATGGGAAAAAATGGGAAAATGGGGGAAAATGGGGAAAAAATGAGGGAAAATTGGGAAAAAATCGGGGGAAAATTGGTAAAAATTAGTGGAAATTGGGAAAATGAATGGAAATTGGGGGAAAATGGGGAAAAATGGGAAAAAATGGAGGAAAATTGGGAGAAAATGGGGGAAAAATGGGAAAAATGGGGAAAAATGAGGAGAAATTGAGAAAAATGGGGGGAAAATGGGAAAAATGGAGGAAAATTGGGAGGAATGGGGGGAAAAATGGGAAAAATGGGGAAAAATGAGGGAAAATTGGGAAAAATGGGGGAAAAATGGGAAAAAATGGGAGAAAATGGGGGAAAATCGGGAAAAATGAGGAGAAATTGGAGAAAATGGGGGAAAATGGTGGAAAATTGGGAAAAATTGGGGAAAATGGGGAAAAATGGGGGAAAATGGGGTAAAATGGAGGAAAAATTGGAGGTAAAATGGGGAAAAATAGTGGAAAATTGGGAAAAATTGGGAAAAAATGGGGGAAAATCAGGAAAAATGAGTAGAAAATTGGGAAAAATTGGGAAAAATCAGGGAAAATGCTGGAAAATGGGGAAAAAGGCTGGAAAATTGGGCAAGGTTTGCCGAGGATTCCGGTACCGGCCACGGAGAAGTTGTTGAGGGGGGGAAGGGAGAGCTCCGAGGGCTCCGGGCGCTCCTTGAAGCCGATGAAGGATCCGTCGCTCTTGAGCAGGAAATAACGCGGCCGCCACGTCTTGATGAACTCGCCTGGGAGAGGAGAGAAAGGGGTTAATTAATGGGGTAATTAGGGGGTTAATTAGTGGGGTTAACTAGTGGGGTTAGGGGGGTTAATTAGTGGGGTTAGCAAGGTTAATTAATGGGGTTAGGGGGGTGAATTAATGGGGTTAGAGCAGTGAATTGGGTTAGGGGGGTTAGTGAGGTCAATTAATGGGGTTAATTAGTGGGGTAATTAGTGGGGTGAATTAGTGGGGTTAGTGGGATTAATTAATGGGGTTCGGGCAGTTAGCGGGGTTAATTAATGGGGTTAATTAGTGGGGTTAGTGGGGTTAATTAATAAGGTTAGAATGAATTGGGTTAGTGGGGTTAGTGAGGTAAATTAATGGGGTTAATTAGTGGAGTTAATTAGTGGGGTAATTAGTGGGGTTAATTTGTGGGGTTAGTGGGATTAATTAATGGGGTTAGTGGGGTTAGTGAGGTTAATTAATGGGGTTAATTAGTGGGGTTAGTGGGGTTAATTAGTGGGGTTAGAATGAATTGGGTTAGTGGGGTTAGTGAGGTCAATTAATGGGGTTAATTAGTGGGGTAATTAGTGGGGTTAATTAGTGGGGTTAGTGGGATTAATTAATGGGGTTCGGGCAGTTAGTGGGGTTAATGAATGGGGTTAATTAGTGGGGTTAGTGGGGTTAATCAATAAGGTTAGAATGAATTGGGTTAGTGGGGTTAGTGAGGTCAATTAATGGGGTTAATTAGTGGAGTTAATTAGTGGGGTAATTACTGGGGTTAATTTGTGGGGTTAGTGGGATTAATTAATGGGGTTAGGGCGGTTAGTGGGGTTAATTAATGGGGTTAATTAGTAGGGTTAGTGGGGTTAATTAGTGGGGTTAGAATGAATTGGGTTAGTGGGGTTAGTGAGGTCAATTAACAGGGTTAATTAGTGGGGTTATGGGGGTTAATTAGTGGGGTTAGAATGAATTGGGTTAGTGGGGTTAGTGAGGTCAATTAATTGGGTTAATTAGTGGGGTAATTAGTGGGGTTAATTAGTGGGGTTAGTAGGATTAATTAATGGGGTTAGTGGGGTTAGTGAGGTTTAATGGGGTTAATTAGTGGGGTTAGTGGGGTTAATTAATGGGGTTAGAATTAATTGGGTTAGTGGGGTTAGTGAGGTTAATTAATGGGGTTAATTAGTGGGGTTAGTGAGGTTAATTAACGGGATTAGATGAGTGAATTGGGTTAGTGGGGTTAGTGGGGTTAATGGGGTTAATTAGTGGGGTTAGTGGGGTTAATTAGTGGGGTTAATTAGTGGGGTTAGTGGGGTTAACGGGGTTAGTGGGAGCAGAAAGGTTAATAGGGTTAATTGGGTTAATGGGTTAATTGGGTTAATAGAGTTAGTGGGGTTAACAGTGTTAATGGGTTAATGGGGTTAATTAATGGGGTTAGGGGAGTTAGTGGGGTTAATTGGTTAATGGGGTTAATGGGATCAATAGGGTTAATGGGTTAATGGGGTTAATTAGCGGGGTTAATTAATGGGGTTAATGGGGTTAATTGGGTTAGTGAGTTAATGGGGTTAATGGGATCAATGGGGTTAATGAGGTCAATTAGTGGGGTTAATTAATGGGGTTAGTGGGATAAATTGGGTTAATGGGTTAATCAATGGAGGTAACAGGGTTAATTTGGGTTAATGGGGTTAGAGGGGTGAATTGGTTAATGGGGTTAATTGGGTTAATAGAGTTAATGAGTTAACTGGTGGGGTTAATGGGTGAGTGGGGTTAATAAAATCAATGGGTTTATTGAGATTAATGGGTTAATGGGGTCAGTGGAATTAATGGGAATAATGGGATTAATGGGATCAATGGGACCATCGGGATCAATGGGATCATCGAGATCAATGGGATCAATGGGATCATTGGGATCAATGGGACCATTGGGATCAATGGGATCAATGGGATCAGTGGGATCAATGGGATCAGTGGGATCAATGGGATCATCGGGATCATTGGGATCAACGGGATCATCGGGATCAATGGGATCATTGGGATCAATGGGATCATCGGGATCATTGGGATCAGTGGGATCATCGGAATCAATGGGATCATTGGGATCAATGGGATCAGCAGGAACAGTGGGATCATTGGGATCAATGGGATCAATGGGATCAATGGGATCATTGGGATCAATGGGATCAATGGGATCAATGGGATCAGTGGAATCGTCGGGATCAATGGGATCAATGGGATCAGTGGGAAACCCGTGGGAATTCAGGGATTAAAGGGCCGGAGATGGACACCGGGATGGACACTGGGATGGACACTGGGATGGACAGATGGACACTGGGATGGACACTGGGATGGACACTGGGATGGACACTGGGATGGACAATGGGATGGACACTGGGATGGACAATGGGATGGACAATGGGACGGACACCGGATCATTTGGGATCAGTGCCGGGATCATTCCCAGACTTTCCCTCCATCCCCCCATTCCCATCCCCCATTCCCATCCCCCCGTTCCCATCCCCTCCCCCACTCACCCCTCTTGTGCAGCCAGCCCTCCTTGACCACCAGCACCTCACCCATGGTGGCCCCGAGCCCCCCGGAGCCCCCCGGGAGCACCTGCGGGAACAGCGGCACTGCCTCAGTTTACCTCCCTGGAGAACCCCTGGGAGTGCCTCAGTTTCCCTCCCTTGAGCATCCAGGAACAGCGGGAGTGCCTCAGTTTCCCTCCCTGGAGCACCGGGAGTGCCTCAGTTTCCCTCCCTGGGAATCCAGGGACACCGGGACTGCCTCAGTTTCCCTCCCTGGAGCATCCTCGGGAATCCAGGGACACCGGGAGTGCCTCAGTTTCCCTCTCTGGAGCATCCAGGGACACTGGGAGTGCCTCAGTTTACCTCCCTGGGCACCCAGGGACACCAGGAGTGCCTCAGTTTCCCTCCCTGGGAATCCAGGGACACCAGGAGTGCCTCAGTTTCCCTCCCTGGAGCATCCAGGGAACACTGGGAGTGCCTCAGTTTCCCTCCCTGGGCACCCAGGGACACCGGGAGTGCCTCAGTTTCCCTCCCTGGAACATCCAGGGACACCGGGACTGCCTCAGTTTCCCTCCCTGGAACATCCAGGGACACCGGGAGTGCCTCAGTTTCCCTCCCTGGGAATCCAGGGATACCGGGAGTGCCTCAGTTTCCCTCCCTGGGCACCCAGGGATACTGGGAGTGCCTCAGTTTCCCTTCCCGGAACATCCAGGGACACCAGGAGTGCCTCAGTTTCCCTCTCTGGAGCGTCCAGGGACATCAGGAGTGCCTCAGTTTCCCTCCCTGGAGCACCTGGGATGGATCCATGGGATTTTGGGACCAATCCATGAGATTTTGGGACCAATTAACGGGATTTTGGGATGGATCCGTGGGATTTTGGGACAGATCTGTGGGATTTTGGGACCAATTAACGGGATTTTGGGACTGAACCATGAGATTTTGGGATGGATCTGTGGAATTTTGGGACCAATCCATGGGATTTTGGGACCAATCCGTGGAATTTTGGGATGGATCTGTGGAATTTTGGGACCGATCCGTGGGATTTTGGGACCGATCCATGAGATTTTGGGACCAATTAATGGGATTTTGGGACCAATCCATGAGATTTTGGGACGGATCCATGGGATTTTGCGATGGATCTGTGGAATTTTGGGATCAATCCATGGGATTTTGGGATCAATCCATGGGATTTTGGGATTGAACCATGGGATTTTGGGATGGATCTGTGGAATTTTGGGATCAATCCATGGAATTTTGGGATGAGACAAAAACAGGGAAGATCTGAGGCTCCTCCCCCCCCTCATTAACAACCCAATTAAATTTTGGGATCATCCCCCCCCCCCGTCCGTACCCGAGCGCCGGATCCGGATCCGAGGGAAGCTCCCGGCGCCGGCTCCTCCTGGGGCACAAATTGGGTGAAAACGGCCCCAAATTGGGATTTTGGGGGAGGAAAATGGAGATTTTTGGGGATTTGGGAAGCAGGAGCTGCTCTGGGGGGAATTTGGGGAGGGGGATTTTGGGGAGGGGGATTTGGGGAGGGGGATTTTGGGGAGGGGGATTTGGGGAGGGGGATTTTGGGGAGGGGGATTTGGGGGGGGATTTGGGGAGGGGATTTGAGGAGGGGGATTTGGGGAGGGAATTTGGGGAGGGGGATTTGGGATGGGGATTTGGGGAGGGGGATTTGGGGAGGGGGATTTGGGGAGGGAATTTGGGGAGGGGGATTTGGGGAGGGGATTTGGGGAGGGGGATTTTGGGGAGGGGGATTTGGGGAGGGGGAATTTGAGGAGGGGGATTTTGAGGGGTGGGATTTGGGGAGGGGGATTTTGGGGGGGGATTTTGAGGGTGGGATTTGGGGAGGGGGATTTGAAGAGGGGGATTTGGGGAGGGGGATTTGAGGAGGGGGATTTGAGGAGGGGGATTTGGGGAGGGGATTTTGGAGGGGGATTTTGGGGAGGGGATTTGGGGAGAGGAATTTTTGGGGAGGGGGATTTGGGGGGTGGAAATTGAGGGGGGATTTGAGGGGTGGAATTTGGGGAGGGAGATTTTGGGGAGGGGATTTGGGGGGTGGAAATTGAGGGGGGATTTGGGGGGTGGAATTTGGGGAGGGGATTTTGGGGAGGGGATTTGGGGAGGGGGATTTGGGGGGGGAATTTGGGGAGGGGATTTTGGAGGGGGATTTGAGGAGGGGGATTTGAGGAGGGGGATTTGGGGAGGGAATTTGGGGAGGGGGATTTGGGGTGGGGGATTTGGGGAGGGGGATTTGGGGAGGGGGATTTGGGGAGGGGGATTTGGGGTGGGGGATTTGGGGTGGGGGATTTGGGGAGGGGGGATTTGGGGAGGGGGATTTGGGGAGGGGGAATTTGAGGAGGGGGATTTTGAGGGGTGGGATTTGGGGAGGGGGATTTTGGGGGGGGATTTTGAGGAGAGGATTTGGGGAGGGGGATTTTGGGGGGGGATTTGGGGAGGGGGATTTGGGGGGGAATTTTGGGGGGGGGAAATTAGGGAAGGAATTTGGGGAGGGGTCTCATCCTGAGGGGTCAATTGGAAAACCTGGGGGGGAATTTGGGATGGAATTTGGGGAGGGGTCTCATCCTGAGATGGAATTCGGGGAGGGGTCCCATCCTGAGGGGGAATTTGGGGAGGGGTCCCATCCTGAGGAGTGAATTTGGGATGGAATTTGGGGAGGGGGTCCCATCCTGAGAGTGAATTTAGGATGGAATTTGGGGAGGGGGTCCCATCCTGAGGGTGAATTTAGGATGGAATTTGGGGAGGGGTCCCATCCTGAGGGGGAATTTGGGGAGGGGGTCCCATCCTGAGGGGTGAATTTGGGGAGGGGTCTCATCCTGAGGGGGGAATTTGGGGAGGGGTCCCATCCTGAGGGTGAATTTGGGATGGAATTTGGGGAGGGGTCCCATCCTAAGGGTGAATTTGGGATGGTATTTGGGGAGGGGTCCCATCCTGAGATGGAATTTGGGGAGGGGTCTCATCCTGAGGGTGAATTTAGAACGGAATTTGGGGAGGGGTCCCATCCTGAGAGTGAATTTGGGATGGAATTTGGGGAGGGGTCTCATCCTGAGGGGGAATTTGGGATGGAATTTGGGGAATTTAGGATGGAATTTGGGGAGGGGGTCCCATCCTGAGATGGAATTTGGGGAGGGGTCTCATCCTGAGATGGAATTTGGGGAGGGGTCCCATCCTGAGGGTGGAATTTGGGATGGAATTTGGGGAGGGGTCCCATCCTGAGATGGAATTTGGGGAGGGGTCTCATCCTGAGGAGGAAATTTGGGATGGAATTTGGGGAGGGGTCTCATCCTGAGATGGAATTTGGGGAATTTAGGATGGAATTTGGGGAGGGGGTCCCATCCTGAGATGGAATTTGGGGAATTTGGGATGGAATTTGGGGAGGGGTCCCATCCTGAGATGGAATTTGGGATGGAATTTGGGGAATTTGGGATGGAATTTGGGGAGGGGGTCTCATCCTGAGACGCTGAGGATTTTGGGGAGGGCTCCACCCACACACAACGCCCCCAAATCAACCCCCAGACCCGCCCCCCCCCCCCCCAATTCACGAATGGTTCGCTCCCCTCAGCCGCGCGGGCGGAACCACCGCGAGGTCACGGGGGGGGAACCCCCGTGTCCCCCCCCCCCCATCCTCACCCCCCCCCCCCGTGTCCCCCCCCTCACCCCACGCGTGGTGCAGCCCCCCCGCCCCCCCCCAACAGCCGGACGAGCCCATTCCCTCTAAAAGGGGGGGGGGGAAACGCGGCGCCCCCCACCGGCGGCTCGCGGGTGGTGCGGCCTCCGTTGACCCTCAGAGGAGCCGGGCGAGCCCATTACGCTTCGCGGGGGGGGGGAAGAGAGGGAGAGGAAGGAACGAATCGAGCGCGGCGCCCGCTCTCACCTGTCATGGACGCCTCAGGCCCGGCCGCTCCCGGGAACCTCGGGGGGGTTTTTTTTTTTATTTTGAGATTTCCCCCCCTCGGTACCGGAAGGACAAAATAAAAAAAGCGGCGGCGGCGGCGGCGGAAGGAAACGGGAAGAGAACGGAACCGGGGGGAGGGGGAGGGAAAATGGCGGGGGGGCCGTGAGGGGGAGACGGAAAATGGCGGGAGGGGGGCGTGGTCACGTAACGTCGGAGGGGGCGTGGCTACGCACGGCTGAGGGGGCGCGATTACGTCACGCAAGAATGGGCGTGGTTATGTGACGTCATAATGGGCGTGGCCACGCTGTTTTCCCGCCCGCCAGGGGGCGCCACCCGCCCCAATTAAAAGCTCATTTGCATATATTTAAATGAAGCCGCGGTTTTTTCGTGTTTTTAACAGCGCAAACGCCGCTTTCGCTCTTTTTATTGCCAAAATCTCGAGGAAGATCCCGCGAGAAGCGGAAAAAAGCGGGGGAGGAGCCACGCAAAGCGCGGTGAAAACACAAATTTTTGGGAAAAATTCCCCAAATCCAAGGGAAAAAAAAAAAAAAGCCTCAAAACAAAAGGAAAAGCCCCGAATTTATCTCGGTGTTAATTAAAAACAGCCCCGGGGGCTCTCCCAGCTCCATCCCAGGGGGGAAAAAAAGGGAGATTTTGGGGGAATTTGGGGAATTTTGGGGGGAAATTGAGGAATTTTGGGGGTTCTGGGATGAGCTGGAGCCAAAAATCCACGGGAATTAAGGCAAATCTGGGATGTTTTTGTGAGCACCCGTCGTGGTTCTTTTGGGAAGGATTTTGAGGTTTTTTTGGGGAAGTTGTTCCTGAAATGATCCCTGGATTAATTAATTGTTAATTAGTTAATAATAAAAGGCATAAATAAAGGAAGGGAGCGAGGAAAAAAACCCAGGAAAATGGGAATAATAATAATAATAATAATAATAATAATAATAATTAATAATAAAACCTCTGGATGGAGCTCTCCGTGTCCGGGGGGAGCTCCCAAATCCCGGGGAAAAAAAATTCGGGAAAGGGGAAAATTGGAGGGGAAAAAAAAAATTGGGAATTTTGGTGCTGGTTTGGCTTCGCTGCTCCCACCGGGATCCACCGGGATCCACTGGGATCCACTGGGAATTTCCACCCTTTTCCAGGGGATCCAACATTGATTCTTCCCTTGGGATCTTCCCTTGGGATCCTCCCTTGGGATCTTCCTGTTTTTTCAGGATCAATCCCTGATTCCTGTGGGATTCCCATTTTCCAGAGGATTCCCCGTTTTTCCAGGGGATTCCCCCTTGGGATCCCCGTTTTTCCAGAGGATTCCCCCTTGGGATCCCGTTTTTCCAGGGGATTCCCCCTTTCCCAGGGGCTCCAGCTCCGTTTTTCCCTGATGGATCCCCCAGCAGGATTCTTGGGATCTCCCAGCAAGATTTCCTGGGATCCCCTGGCAGGATTCCTGGGATCTCCCAGCAGGATTCCCCATGGATCTCCCAGCAGGATTCCCCTGGATCTCCCAGCAGGATTCCCTGGGATCTCCCAGCAGGATTCCCAGGATCCCTCAGCAAGATTCCTGGGATCCCCTGGCAGGATTCCTGGGATCCCCCAGCAGGATTCCCTTCCCTGGGATCTCCTGTCAGGATTCCCTGGGATCCTTCAGCAGGATTCCCTTCCCCAGGATCCCTCAGCACAATTCCCAAGATCTCCCAGCAGGATTCCCCGGTGGGATCTCCCAGCAGGATTCCCCATCAGGATTCTCTTCCCCAGGATCCCTCAGCAGGATTCCCGGGATCTCTCAGCAGGATTCCCAGGCAGGATCCCCCCAGCAGGATTCCCCGGGATCCCCTGTCAGGATTCCCTGGGATCTCCCAGCAGGATTCCCTTCCCCAGGATCCCCCAGAAAGAGCCCCCGGGATCTCAGCAAGTTTCCCTGGGATCCCCTGGCAGGATTCCCAGGATCCCTCAGCTGGATTCCCCGGCAGGATTCCCGGGATCCCTCAGCAGAATTCCCTTCCCCAGGATCTCCCAGCAGGATCCCCCGTCAGGATTTCCTTCCCCAGGATTCCCCAGCAGGATTCTCCGGGATCTCAGCAGGATTCCCAGGATCTCTCAGCAGGATTCCCCAGCAGGATTCCTTTCCCCAGCAGGATCTCCTGGCAGGATTCCCAGGATCCCTCAGCAGGATTCCCCAGCAGGATCCCCCAGCAGGATTCCCAGGATTCCCCAGCAGGATCTCCCAGCAGGATTCCCTGACAGGATTCCCCAGCAGGATCCCCCAGGATCTCTCAGCAGGATCTCTCAGCAGGATCTCTCAGCAGGATTCCCCAGCAGGATTCCCCAGGATCTCTCAGCAGGATTCCCAGGATCTCTCAGCAGGATTCCCAGGATCTCTCAGCAGGATCCCCCAGCAGGATTCCCTTCCCCAGCAGGATCTCCTGGCAGGATTCCTGGGATCTCTCAGCAGGATTCCCAGGATCTCTCAGCTGAATCCCCTGGCAGGATTCCCAGGATCTCTCAGCAGGATTCCCAGGATCCCCCAGCAGGATTCCCAGGATCTCTCAGCAGGATTCCCTTCCCCATCAGGATCTCCCATCAGGATTCCTGGGATCTCTCAGCAGGATTCCCTTCCCCAGTGGGATCTCTCAGCAGGATTCCCTGGATCCCCCAGCAGGATTCCCTTCCCCGCCAGGATCCCCCGTCAGGATCCCCCGTCAGGATCCCCCGGGATCCCCGGGATCAGTCGGGTTTCCGGCCCAGCCTGCGGAAGACGCTGAGGCTCCCACAGGAGCTGCTGACCCGGCCCGGCCGCGGGGAACCGGAACCGGAACCGGAACCGGAACCAAAACCTGACCCAAAACCAGAACCGGAACCGGAACCGGAACCAAAACCTGAACGGGAACCTGAACCGGATCCGGAACAAAAACCGGAACTGGAACCGGATCTGGAACAAAAACTGGAACCGGAACCAGAACTGGAACCAAAACCCGAACGGGAACCTGAACTGGATCCGGAACAAAAACCGGAACCGGAACCAGAACCGGAACCAAAACCTGACCGAAAACCAGAATCGGAACCGGAACCAAAACCTGAACCGGAACCGGAACCGGATCTGGAACAAAAACCGGAACCGGAACCAAAACCTGAACTGGACACGGAACCGGAAGCAGACCCGGAACCGGATCCGGATCCGGAAGCGGATCTGGAAGCGGAAGCGGAGCTGGACACGGCCCCGTCCTGCGGCTCCGCGGCGGTGCCGGCCGCGCGCTCGCGGCGCCGCTTCAGGACGCCGGCGTAGGGCAGAGCCTCGGCGTCGCCGGCGGGATCCACGCCGGGATCAACTGGATCACCCCCGGGATCGACGACGGGATCGGGGCCGGCCGGAGCCTCCCCCAGGCGGCTGAAAACTCCCGAGGGCTGCGGGGAGAGGGGAGGGATCGGGATCGGGATCGGGATCGGGATCCAGCCGGGGTTCCTGCTCTGATCCCGGGATCCTGAGCCCATGGATCCTCTGGATCCTCCAGATTCTGTTCCCATGGATCCTCTAGATCCTCTGGATTCTGCTCCTCTGGATCCTGGATCCTTCCCTCCCTGGATCTTTTCCTCCCTGGATCCCTGGATCCTCTGGATCCCATTCCCCTGGATCCTTTGGATCCTGCTCCTTCAGACCCTGGATCCTTTCCCCGCCCCAGATCTCATTCCCAGCCCCCCTGGATCCCTCTGGATCCCCCCTGATCCCTCTCAGAATCCCCCAGAATCCCTCCAGATCCCTCTGGATCCCCCCCGGATCCCTCTGGATCCCCCCAGAATCCCCCTGGATCCCCCCAGACCCCCTGGATCCCCCCCAGATCCCTCTGGATCCCCCCAGACCCCCTGGATCCCCCCCAGATCCCTCTGGATCCCCCCAGATCCCTCCGGATCCCCCGAGAATTGCCCTGGAACCCCCCAGATCCCCCTCTGGATCCCCCCCGATCCCTCTGGACCCCTCCAGAATCCCCCAGACCCCCCACGGAATCCCTCTGGATCCCCTCAGATCCCTCTGGATCCCCCAGATCCCCCTCTGGATCCCCCCAGATCCCTCTGGATCCCCCCAGAATCCTCCTGGATCCCTCCAGATCCCTCTGGGTCCCCCCAGAATCCCCCCCGATCCCTCTGGATCCCCCCGGACCCCCCCTGATCCCTCTGGATCCCCCCAGAATCCCCCTGGATCCCCCCCAGATCCCTCTGGATCCCCCCGGATCCCTCTGGATCCCCCCGGATCCCTCCCTCACCTTCCCCGCGGGGGCTGCGGTCGCTTTGTGCTCGGCCCCGAGGCGCTGGAACACCGACGGCCGGCCCAGCCCTGCGGATTCCGGGGGAATTCCGGGATCAACACGGAAGTCGGGATCCCCCCTTTCCCAGGACCGGGAATTCCAGGATCCCCCCCTTTCCCAGGATTCCGGGATCCCCCTTTCCCAGGATCAGAATTCCGGGATCCCCCCCTTTCCCAGGATTCCGGGATCCCCCTTTCCCAGGATCAGGAATTTGTGATCCCCCTTTCCCAGGATCAGAATTCCAGGATCCCTTTCCCAGGATCAGAATTCCGGGATCCCTTTCCCAGGATCAGGATTCCAGGATCCCTTTCCCATGACCAGGATTCCGGGATCCCTTTCCCAGGATCAGAATTCCGGGATCCGTTTCCCAGGATCAGAATTCCGGGATCCCTTTCCCAGGATCAGGAATTTGGGATCCCCCTTTCCCAGGATCAGGAATTTGTGATCCCCCTTTCCCAGGATCAGAATTCCAGGATCCCTTTCCCAGGATCAGAATTCCGGGATCCCTTTCCCAGGATCAGGATTCCAGGATCCCTTTCCCATGACCAGGATTCCGGGATCCCTTTCCCAGGATCAGAATTCCGGGATCCGTTTCCCAGGATCAGAATTCCGGGATCCCTTTCCCAGGATCAGGAATTTGGGATCCCCCTTTCCCAGGATCAGAATTCCGGGATCCCCCCCTTTCCCAGGATTCCGGGATCCCCCTTTCCCAGGATCAGGAATTTGGGATCCCCCTTTCCCAGGATCAGGAATTTGGGATCCCCTTTCCCAGGATCAGAATTCCAGGATCCCTTTCCCAGGATCAGGAATTTGGGATCCCTTTCCCATGACCAGAATTCCAGGATCCCTTTCCCAGGATCAGAATTCCAGGATCCCTTTCCCAGGATCAGGATTCCAGGATCCCTTTCCCAGGATCAGAATTGCAGGATCCCTTTCCCAGGATCAGGAATTTGGGATCCCTTTCCCAGGATCAGAATTCCAGGATCCCTTTCCCAGGATCAGAATTCCAGGATCCCTTTCCCATGACCGGGATTCCAGGATCCCTTTCCCAGGATCAGGAATTTGGGATCCCTTTCCCAGGATCAGGAATTTGGGATCCCCCTTTCTCAGGATCAGGATTCCAGGATCCCTTTCCCATGACCGGGATTCCAGGATCCCTTTCCCAGGATCAGAATTCCGGGATCCCTTTCCCAGGATCAGGAATTTGGGATCCCTTTCCCAGGATCAGAATTCCAGGATCCCCCTTTCCCAGGATCAGGAATTTGGGATCCCTTTCCCAGGATCAGAATTCCAGGATCCCTTTCCCAGGATCAGGAATTTGGGATCCCTTTCCCAGGATCAGGAATTTGAGATCCCCCCTTTCCCACGACCAGGATTCCAGGATCCCTTTCCCAGGACCAGAATTCCAGGATCCCCCTTTCCCATGACTGGGATTCCAGGATCCCTTTCCCAGGACCAGGATTCCGGGATCCCTTTCCCAGGACCAGGATTCCGGGATCCCTTTCCCAGGATCAGGAATTCCAGGATCCCCCTTTCTCAGGATTCCAGGATCCCCCTTTCCCAGGACTGGAATTCCAGGATCCCTTTCCCAGGATCAGGAATTTGGGATCCCTTTCCCAGGATCAGGATTCCGGGATCCCCCTTTCCCAGGATCAGAATTCCAGGATCCCTTTCCCAGGATCAGAATTCCAGGATCCCTTTCCCAGGATCAGGAATTCCAGGATCCCTTTCCCAGGATCAGAATTCCGGGATCCCTTTCCCAGGATCAGGAATTTGGGATCCCCCTTTCCCAGGATCAGGAATTTGGGATCCCCCTTTCCCAGGATCAGAATTCCAGGATCCCTTTCCCAGGATCAGAATTGCAGGATCCCTTTCCCAGGATCAGGAATTTGGGATCCCTTTCCCAGGATCAGGATTCCAGGATCCCTTTCCCAGGATCAGAATTCCAGGATCCCCCTTTCCCAGGATCAGAATTCCAGGATCCCTTTCCCAGGATCAGGATTCCGGGATCCCTTTCCCAGGATCAGAATTCTGGGATCCCTTTCCCAGGATCAGGAATTCCAGGATCCCTTTCCCATGACCGGGATTCCAGGATCCCTTTCCCAGGATCAGGAATTTGGGATCCTCCCTTTCCCAGGATCAGGAATTTGGGATCCCTTTCCCAGGATCAGAATTCCAGGATCCCTTTCCCAGGATCAGGATTCCGGGATCCCTTTCCCAGGATCAGAATTCCGGGATCCCTTTCCCAGGATCAGAATTCCGGGATCCCTTTCCCAGGATCAGGAATTTGGGATCCCTTTCCCAGGATCAGAATTCCGGGATCCCTTTCCCATGACCGGGATTCCGGGATCCCTTTCCCAGGATCAGGATTCCGGGATCCCTTTCCCAGGATCAGAATTCCAGGATCCCTTTCCCAGGATCAGAATTCCAGGATCCCTTTCCCAGGATCAGGAATTTGGGATCCCTTTCCCATGACCAGAATTCCAGGATCCCTTTCCCAGGATCAGAATTCCGGGATCCCTTTCCCAGGATCAGAATTCCAGGATCCCTTTCCCAGGATCAGGAATTTGGGATCCCTTTCCCAGGATCAGAATTCCAGGATCCCTTTCCCAGGATCAGAATTCCAGGATCCCTTTCCCAGGATCAGGATTCCAGGATCCCTTTCCCAGGATCAGAATTCCAGGATCCCCCTTTCCCAGGATCAGAATTCCAGGATCCCTTTCCCAGGGTCAGGATTCCGGGATCCCTTTCCCAGGATCAGAATTCTGGGATCCCTTTCCCAGGATCAGGAATTCCAGGATCCCTTTCCCAGGATCAGGAATTCCAGGATCCCTTTCCCAGGATCAGAATTCCGGGATCCCTTTCCCAGGATCAGGAATTTGGGATCCCTTTCCCAGGATCAGGAATTTGGGATCCCTTTCCCAGGATCAGAATTCCAGGATCCCTTTCCCAGGATCAGAATTCCGGGATCCCTTTCCCAGGATCAGGAATTTGGGATCCCTTTCCCAGGATCAGGAATTTGGGATCCCTTTCCCAGGATCAGAATTCCGGGATCCCTTTCCCAGGATCAGAATTCCAGGATCCCTTTCCCAGGATCAGGAATTTGGGATCCCTTTCCCAGGATCAGAATTCCGGGATCCCTTTCCCAGGATCAGGATTCCAGGATCCCTTTCCCAGGATCAGAATTCCGGGATCCCTTTCCCAGGATCAGGAATTTGGGATCCCCCTTTCTCAGGATCAGAATTCCGGGATCCCCCTTTCCCAGGATCAGAATTCCAGGATCCCTTTCCCAGGATTCCGGGATCCCTTTCCCAGGATCAGAATTCCAGGATCCCTTTCCCAGGATCAGGATTCCGGGATCCCTTTCCCATGACCGGGATTCCAGGATCCCTTTCCCAGGATCAGGAATTTGGGATCCCCCTTTCTCAGGATCAGAATTCCGGGATCCCCCTTTCCCAGGATCAGAATTCCAGGATCCCTTTCCCAGGATTCCGGGATCCCTTTCCCATGACCAGGATTCCGGGATCCCTTTCCCAGGATCAGAAATTCCGGGATCCCCCTTTCCCAGAATTCCAGGATCCCCCCCTTTCCCAGGATTCTGGGATCCCCCTTTCCCAGGATCAGGAATTTGGGATCCCCCTTTCCCATGACCAGGATTCCGGGATCCCTTTCCCAGGATCAGAATTCCGGGATCCCTTTCCCATGACCAGGATTCCGGGATCCCGCCGCCGTTGCCGGTACCTGAGGCCGCCTGGAGCTGCAGGATCTTGCGGCTGCGGGCGGTGGATCCCTTGGGCAGGGAGATCCGGTACTTCCCCTCCATCTCGGCCGTGACGCGGCGCCGCCGGCCCGGCACCGCCAGCGCCCCGGGGGCTGCGGGGAGGGACGGGGATCCTGGGGGATCCCAGAGGCTGGAGCAGCTCCTGATCCTCCCTGATCCCGCAGGATCCATCCCTGATCCTCCCTGATCCCTCTGGATCCATCCCTGATCCCCCTGGATCCATCCCTGATCCTCCCTGATCCCCCTGGATCCATCCCTGATCCCCTTGGATCCGTCCCTGATCCCGCTGGATCCATCCCTGATCCCCCTGGATCCATCCCTGATCCTCCCTGATCCCCCTGAACCCATCCCTGAACTCCCTGGATCCATCCCTGATCCCCCTGGATCCATCCCTGATCCTCCCTGATCCCCCTGGATCCATCCCTGAGCTCCCTGATCCCCTTGGATCCGTCCCTGATCCCCCTGGATCCATCCCTGAACTCCCTGGATCAATCCCTGAGTTATCTAGATCCATCCCTGATCCCCCTGGATCCATCCCTGCTCCTCCCTGATCCCCCTGGATTCGTCCCTGAACTCCCTGATCCCTTTGGATCCATCCCTGATCCTCCCTGGATCTGTCCCTGATCCTCCCTGATCCCCCTGGATCCATCCCTGATCCCCCTGAATTGATCTCTGAGCCCCCTGGGTTGATCCCTGATTCCTCTGGATCAATCCATGCTTCTCCCCGATCCCCCTGGATGGATCCCTGATCCCCTTGGATCAATCCTCGCTCCTCCCTGATCCCCCTGGATGGATCCCAGCTCCTCCCTGATCCCCCTGGATGGATCCCTGATCCCCTTGGATCAATCCTCGCTCCTCCCTGATCCCCCTGGATGGATCCCTGATCCCCTGGATGGATCCCTGCTCCTCCCTGATCCCCCTGGATGGATCCCTGATCCCCCTGGATCCATCCCTGATCCCCCTGGATCCATCCCTGATCCTCCCTGATCCCCCTGGATCCATCCCTGATCCCCCTGGATGGATCCCAGTTCCCCCTGGATGGATCCCTGATCCCCCTGGATGGATCCCAGCTCCTCCCTGATCCCCCTGGATGGATCCCAGCTCCTCCCTGATCCCCCTGGATGGATCCCATCTCCCCCTGTCCCCCCTGGATGGATCCCTGATCCCCCTGAACGGATCCCATCTCCCCCTGTCCCCCCTGGATCACCCCCTGCCCCCCCCCCCCGGGAGTCTCTCTTCCCCCCTCATCCCCGAGTGGATCCCGAGTGGATCCCGCGGGATCCGGGCCCCTCCGGGTACCGTCGGCTCCGTTGGGGACGGTGACGCAGATCCCGGTGCCGGGGCTCCCGCGGGGCTGTCGGGGCTCCCGCCGCAGGCTGTGGCTGATCATCCTGCCCGCGGCCGCGCACGCCCGATCCCGCGGATCCCGGGGATCCCGGGGATCCCGGGGATCCTGATGATCCCGATCCCGCTGATCCCGATCCTCCCGATCCCGCCAGGATCCCCCCGGTCCCCGCTCGGCCTCCGGCTGCAGCGACTCCGAGGCCGCCCGGCACATTTCCTGTGGGGAACGGGGGATCAGGGGGGTTTCTCCTGGATCCCAGTGGATCCCGGGGGTGGATCCCGGGGGTGGATCCCGCACCTGCCTGTGCACCACCTTGGCGTGGCGCAGGATGGCGATGACGTCGCCCACGGCGGTGATGCCGAGCTCCTTCATCAGCTCCCTGGTCAGGTCCAGCAGCATGTTCTTGTGGATCCTGCTGGGGAACGGCCCGGGATCCACTCATGGGATCCACCCTCACGGGATCCACCCCCGGGATCCCAGGGAAACCCACCCCAGAAACCCCAGGATCCACCCATGGGATCCACCCTCATGGGATCCAACCCCCGGGATCCCAGGGGAATCCACCCCGGAACCCCCGGGATCCACCCATGGGATCCACCCATGGGATCCACCCCACCCCAGAACCCAGGAAAACCCACCCCAGAAACCCCAGGATCCACCCATGGGATCCACCCTCATGGGATCCACCCCTCAAGGATCCCAGGGAAATCCACCCCAGAACCCCTGGGATCCACCTGGATCCACCCTTGGGATCCACCCCCCCGGATCCCAGGGAAACCCACCCCAGAAACCCCAGGATCCACCCATGGGATCCACCCTCATGGGATCCACCCCACCCCAGAACCCAGGGAAACCCACCCCAGAAACCCCAGGATCCACTCCCAGGATCCCAGGGAAATCCACCCCCGAACCCCCGGGATCCACCCCTGGGATCCACCAAAACCCACCCCAGAACCCCCAGGATCCACCCATGGGATCCACCCCACCCAGATCCCAGAGAAACCCACCCCAGAACCCCCAGGATCCACCTGGATCCACCCTTGGGATCCACCCTCATGGGATCCACCCCACCCCAGAACCCAGGGAAACCCACCCCAGAACCCCTGGGATCCACCCCCCAGGCTCCACCTGGATCCACTCCCGGGATCCCAGGGAAATCCACCCCAGAACCCCCGGGATCCACCCGGATCCACCCCCCAGACCCACCAAACCCCACCCCAGAAACCCCAGGATCCACCCATGGGATCCACCCTCATGGGATCCACCCCCAGGATCCCAGCGAAACCCACCCCAGAACCCCTGGGCTCCACCTGGATCCACCCTTGGGATCCACCCAAACCCACCCCAGAACCCCTGGGATCCACCTGGATCCACCCCCAGATCCACCAAACCCCACCCCAGAACCCCCAGGATCCACCCCCGGGATCCACCCCATTTTTTCCCATTCCCAGGGTTTTTTCCCCAATTCCCGGGGTTTTTTCCCCATTCCCAGGGGTCTCCGGGATTTTTTCCCCATTCCCGGGATTTTTTCCCCAATTCCCGAGGTTTTTTTCCCCATTCCCAGGGATTCTTTCCCCATTCCCAGGTTTTTTTCCCAATTCCAGGATTTTTTCCCCATTCCCAGGGGTTTTTTTCCCCCATTCCCGGTTTTTTTTCCCCATTCCCGGGATTTTTTCCCCATTCCCAGGGATTTTTTCCCCAATTCCAGGATTTTTTCCCCATTCCTGGGATTTTTTCCCCAATTCCAGGATTTTTTCCCCATTCCCGGGGGTCTCCGGGGTTTTTTCTCCATTCCCGGGTTTTTTTCTCATTCCCGGGATTTTTTCCCCAATTCCAGGATTTTTTCCCCATTCCCGGGGGTCTCCGGGGTTTTTTTCCCCCATTCCCAGGATTTTTTTTCCCCAATTCCAGGATTTTTTCCCCAATTCCAGGATTTTTTCCCCAATTCCAGGATTTTTTTCCCCATTCCCGGATTTTCTCCCCATTCCCGGGGGTCTCGGGGGTCTTTTCCCCTTTTCCCACCTGTTATCCACGAAGGCCACGGCGTAGCCCAGGGCGGGGCCGGGCGGGATCCCGGCGTCCTCGAAGAACCGGAGCCACTCCGAGGTGGCTGGAAACGGGGAAAAACGGGGGGAAAACGGGAAAAACAGGGGGAAAATGGGGGGAAAAAGGAGAGAAAATGGGGGAAAATGGGAAAAACAGGGAAAAACGGGGGGAAAACGGGAAAAAATGGAGAGAAAATGGGAAAAACAGGGAAAAATGGGGAGAAAAAGGAGAGAAAATGGGAAAAAATGGGAAAAAATGGAGAAAAAATGGGGGGAAATGGAAAAAAATGGGAAAAATGGGAAAAAATGGGAAAAACGGGGGGAAAATGGGAAAAAAAGGAGAGAAAATGGGAAAAACAGGGAAAAATGGGGAGAAAAAGGAGAGAAAATGGGAAAAAATGGGAAAAAATGGAGAAAAAATGGGGGGAAATGGAAAAAAATGGGAAAAATGGGAAAAAATGGGGGGAAAAAAGGAGAGAAAATGGGAAAAAATGGGAAAAAATGGAGAAAAAATGGGGGGAAATGGGAAAAAATGGGGGGAAATGAGAAAAAATGGGGGAAAAACAGGGGAAAATGGGAAAAAATGGGAAAAATGGGGAAAAAAGGAGAGAAAATGGGAAAAATGGGGAAAAACGGAAAAATGGGGGGGAAATGGGAAAAAATGGGAAAAATGGGGGGAAAATGGGAAAAAATGGGGAAAAACAGAAAAAGCGGAGGAAAATGGGAGTAAATGGGGGAAAACGGGGAAAAACGGGGGAAAAATGGGAAAAAATGGGGAAAAACAGGGGGAAATGGGAAAAAGTGGGGTAAAAATGGGGAAAAAGGGAAAAAATGGGGAAAAATGGGGGAAAATGGGAGGGAAATGGGGAAAAATGGGGGAAAAAAGGGAAAAAAATGAGGGAAAACGGGGGGGAAATGGGGAAAAAGGGGGGGAAATGGGAAAAAATGGGGAAAAAGGGGGGGAAAATGGGGGGAAATGGGGAAAAAATGGGAAAAAATGGGGGAAAATGGGAAAAAATGGGGAAAAAGCGGGGGAAAATGGGGAAAAATGGGGGGAAAATGGGAAAAAATGGGAAAAAATGGGGGAAATGGGGGAAAATGGGGAAAAATGGGAGAAAATGGGGATAATGGGGGGAAAAGGGGAAAAAAATGGGGGAAAATGGGGGAAATGGGGAAAAGGGGGGAAAATGGGAAGAAAATGGGAAAAAATGGGGATAAATGGGGAAAACCAGGAATAAATGGGGAGAAATGGGGATAAATGGGAAAAAAATGGAGAGAAAACGGGGAAAATTTAGCAAAAAATGGGAAAAATTGTGATAAATGGGGGAGAATTGGGATAAATGGGGAAGAAATGGAGGGAAAATGGGGAAAAGTGGGATTTTGGGGCAAAGAATGGGATTTGGAAAGCAGAAAAATGGGATTGGGCAGCGGGAAAATGGGATTTGGGGTGGAAAAATGGGATTTGGGGTGGAAAAATGGGATTTGGTTATTCAAAAAGGTTTTTTTTTGGGGGGGGGAAAGGAAGATTAGGGAAAAAATGGGATTTGAGGGGCGAAAAAAACGGGATTTGGTGCAGAAAAAAATGGGATTTGGGGTGGAAAAATGGGATTTTGGGTGGAAAAATGGGATTTGGCCCAGGAGAAAAATGGGGTTTTTGGTGGAAAAACGCGATTTGACCCAGAAAAAAGTGGGATTTGGGTTGGAAAAATGGGATTTGGGGTAGAAAATGGGATTTGACCCAGGAAAAATTGGGATTTAGGGTGGAAAAATGGGATGGGGGGAGGGGAAGGAGAGGAGGAGGAGGGGGGAGGGGCAGCCCAGGGGTCATTCCAGGGGTTTTTCCAGGGGGTCATTCCAGGCGTTCCCAGCTGTCGCCGCGGATTAACGGGAACGGCAACGGGGGCACGGAAAAGGGGCCGGGAATTTGGGTTTTTTTTTAAGGTTTGGGAAGGGATTTTAGGGAATTTCCCAAAAAATTTGGGGTCCCAGCCTTGCTCAGAGAATTTTTAAGGAATTTTTTGGGGGAGTTTTAAAGGAATTTTGGGGGTTCAGCTCTTTCCCAGAGGAGTTTTGAGGAATTTTGAGGGGTTTTTAGGCAATTTTGGGGGTCTGGGGGGTTTTAAAGGAATTTTTGGGGGGTTCAGAGAAACTTTGGGAGGTTCTAGAGGAATTTTGGGGGTTTAGAAAAATTTTGGGGATTTTTGGAGGAGTTTTTGGGGGATTTGGAGGAAAGTTTGGGGGGAATTTTGGGAGGAATTTGGGGGGAATTTTACAGGGATTTTGGGGGGAATTTGGGGAGGAATTTGGGGGGAATTTTCCTGGGATTTTGGAGGAATTTTGGGGGTGTTTTGGGGGGAATTTTGGGAGGAGTTTGGGGGTGGTTTTGGGGGAAATTTTGGGAGGAATTTTGGGGGAATTTGGGGGTGTTTGGGGGGAATTTTACAGGGATTTTGGGGAGAATTTGGGGGTGGTTTTGGGGGAAATTTCGGGAGAAATTTCGGGAGGAATTTGGGGGTAGTTTTGGGGGAATTTTACGGGAATTTAGGGGTGGTTTTGGGGGGGAATTTTGGGAGGAATTTGGGGGGAATTTGGGATGGTTTGGGGGGAATTTTGAGAGGAGTTTGGGGGTGTTTTGGGAGGAATTTTGGGAAGAATTTGGGGGGAATTTTGGGGTGGTTTTGGGTGGAATTTGGGGGTGGTTTTGGGGGGAATTTTACAGGGATTTTGAGGGGAATTTGGGATGGTTTGGGGGAGAATTTTGGAGTGGTTTTGGGGGGAATTTTGGGAGGAATTTGAGGGGAATTTTGGGGAAAATTTTGGGAGTGGTTTGGGGGGAATTTTACAGGGATTTTGGGGGGAATTTTACAGGGATTTTGGGGGAATTTTGGGGGAAATTTTGGGGGTGATTTTGCGGGAATTTTACAGGGATTTTGGGGGTGTTTTGGGGGGAATTTTGGGAGGAGTTTGGGGGTGATTTTGTGGGAATTTTACAGGGATTTTGGGGGGAATTTTACAGGGATTTTGGGGGTGTTTTGGGGGAATTTTGGGAGGAGTTTGGGGGTGATTTTGCGGGAATTTTACAGGGATTTTGGGTGGAATTTTGGGGTGGTTTTGGGGGGAATTTGGGGGTGTTTGGGGGGTCCATCCCTCACCCATGACGCTGAGCTGGATTTGGCAGAGCCGGATCAGTCAGGAGCGGCCTGGGGGGGGTCAGGGGTTGGGTTTGAGGGGCTGCCCCACATCGCCCCCATCCCCCTCTTACCCCCCCAAACCCTCCAGACCCCTCAGACCCCTCCTCATTTCTCCTTTTCCCCTCAGACCCCTCCTCATTCTCCCTTTTCCCCTCAGACCCCTCCTCATTTCCCCCTCCCTCTCCCCTCAGCCCCTCCCGGACCCCCTTTTCCCCTCAGACCCCTCCTCATTCTCTCTTTTCCCCTCAGACCCCTCCTCATTTCTCCTTCCCGGACCCCTCCGGACCCCTCAGATCCCTCAAACCCCTCAGACCCCTCCTCATTTCTCTCCTCCCTCTCCCCTCAGCCCCTCCCGGACCCCCTTTTCCCCTCAGACCCCTCCTCATTCTCTCTTTTCCCCTCAGACCCCCCCTCATTTCTCCTTTTCCCCTCAGACCCCTCCTCATTCTCCCTTTTCCCCTCAGATCCCTCCTCATTTTCCCTTTTCCCCTCAGACCCCCCCTCATTTCTCCCTCCCTCTCCCCTCAGCCCCTCCCGGACCCCCCGGACCCCTCAGACCCCTCCTCATTTCTCCTTTTCCCCTCAGACCCCTCCTCATTCTCCCTTTTCCCCTCAGACCCCCCCCCCATTTCTCCCTCCCGCTCCCCTCAGCCCCTCCCGGACCCCCCGGACCCCTCAGACCCCTCCTCATTCTCCCTTTTCCTCTCAGACCGCTCCTCATTTCTCCCTCCCGGACCCCCAGACCCCTCAGACCCCCCCTCATTCTCCCTTTTCCCCTCAGACCCCCCCTCATTTCAACCTCCCGGACCCCTCAGATCCCTCAAACCCCTCAGACCCCCCCTCATTTCTCTCCTCCCACTCCCCTCAGCCCCTCCCGGACCCCTCAGACCCCTCAGACCCCTCCTCATTCTCTCTTTTCCCCTCAGACCCCTCCTCATTTCTCCCTCCCGGACCCCTCAGCCCCTCCAGACCCCTCAGACCCCCCCTCATTCTCCCTTTTCCCCTCAGACCCCTCCTCATTTCTCCTTCCCGGACCCCTCCGGACCCCTCAGATCCCTCAAACCCCTCAGACCCCTCCTCATTCTCCCTTTTCCCCTCAGACCCCTCCTCATTTCTCCCTCCCGGACCCCTCAGATCCCTCAAACCCCTCAGACCCCTCCTCATTTCTCTCCTCCCTCTCCCCTCAGCCCCTCCCGGACCCCCCGGACCCCTCGGACCCCTCAGACCCCCCCTCATTCCCTCATTTCCACCCTTCCCCCTCCTCACCTCCCCTCGCCCCATCCCGGGGCCCTCACGGAGAGGGGAAGGGGGGGAGGGGAGGAGGGTGAAGCGCGCCGGAAGTGACGTCATCCCCGCGCGCGCGGTGGGCGTGGCCGGGAGAGCGCGGGAAGGAGGAGGAGGAGGAGGAGGGCGCCCCCCTGCGGACGGAGCGTGAGGGCGGCGCTTGGACGGTACCAAATGGGGGGGGACGGGGGGGGGGGAACGACGTGGAAACGGCTCCAAAATCACCCCAAAATTACCCCAAAAACGCCCCAAAACCGGGCTGAACCTGCTCTAAACTCGGCCCGAATGTGGGCCCAAACGGGCTCTTAATGTGGCCCCAAAACCGCCCCAAATGTGTCCCTTATTGGGCCCGAAGTGTGTCCCTAAACTGACCCTAAATGTGTCCCCAAACTGGCCCTGAATGTGACCCCAAACTGATCCTAAATGTGACCCCAAACCAGCCCCAAATGTGACCCCAGAGTGACCCCAAATGTGTCCCTAAACTGATCCTAAATGCGACCCTAAACCGATCCTAAATGTGTCCCCAAACTGATCCCAAATGTGTCCCTAAACTGGCCCTGAAAGTGACCCCATACCAGCCCTAAATGTGATCCCAAATGTGACCCCAAAGTGACCCCGAAACTGACCCCAAACCGACCCCAAATGTGACCCCAAAGTGTCCCTAAACTGGCCTCAAATGTGTCCCCAAATCGGACCCTAAACCAACCCCAAACCGACCCCAAATGTGACCCCAAAGTGTCCCTAAACTGGCCCCAAATGTGACCCCAAAGTGACCCCAAATGTGACCCCAAACTGACCCTGAATATGACCCCAAAGTGATCCTAAATGTGTTCCCAAACTGACCCCAAATGTGACCCCAAAAGTGACCCCAAATGTGACCCTAAACCAACCCCAAAGTGACCCCAAATGGGACCCAAATGTGACCCCAAACTGACCCCAAATGCAACCCCAAAGTGACCCAAAAGAGACCCTAAATGTGACCCAAAGGTGACCCCAAATGTGACCCCAAAAGTGACCCCAAATGTGTCCCCAAAGTGTCCCTAAATGTGACCCCAAAGTGACCCCAAACCAACCCCAAATGTGACCCAAAAGAGACCCTAAATGTGACCCAAAGGTGACCCCAAATGTGACCCCAAAGTCTCCCTAAACTGGCCCCAAATGTGTCCCCAAATGTGACCCCAAATGTGACCCCAAAGTGACCCCAAATGTGACCCCAAACCAACCCCAAATGTGACCCCAAAGTGTCCCTAAACCGGCCCCAAATGTGTCCCCAAACTGACCCCAAATGTGACCCCAAATGTGACCCCAAATGTGACCCCAAACTGGCCCCAAATGTGACTCCAAAGTGTCCCCAAATGTGACCCCAAACCAACCCCAAATGTGACCCCAAAGTGTCCCTAAACTGACCCCAAATGTGACCCCAAACTGACCCCAAAAGTGACCCCAAACTGACCCCAAATGTGATCCCAAAGTGTCCCTAAACTGACCCCAAATGTGACCCCAAAGTGACCCCAAAGTGACCCCAAATGTGACCCCAAACCAACCCCAAATGTGACCCCAAAGTGTCCCTAAACTGACCCCAAATGTGACCCCAAAGTGACCCAAAAGAGACCCTAAATGTGACCCAAATGTGACCCCAAATGTGACCCCAAAAGTGACCCCAAATCGGCCCCAAATGTGACCCTAAAGTGTCCCTGAATGTGACCCCAAACTGACCCCAAAGGTGTCCCCAAACTGATCCCAAATGTGTCCCTAAACTGGCCCTGAAAGTGACCCCATACCAGCCCTAAATGTGATCCCAAATGTGACCCCAAATGTGACCCCAAAGTGTCCCTAAACTGACCCCAAATGTGTCCCCAAAAGTGACCCCAAATGTGACCCCAAAGTGTCCCTAAACTGACCCCAAATGTGACCCCAAACTGACCCCAAATGTGACCCCAAAAGTGACCCCAAACCGGCCCCAAACCAACCCCAAATGTGACCCCAAAGTCTCCCTAAACTGGCCCCAAATGTGTCCCCAAAAGTGACCCCAAATGTGACCCCAAATGTGACCCCAAAGTGGCCCCAAAGTGACCCCAAATGTGACCCCAAAGTCTCCCTAAACTGGCCCCAAATGTGACCCCAAAAGTGACCCCAGAAGTGACCCCAAATCGGACCCTAAACCAACCCCAAAGTGACCCCAAAGTCTCCCTAAACCGGCCCCAAATGTGGCCCCAAACTGACCCCAAATATGATCCCAAATGTGACCCCAAATGTGACCCCAAAGTCTCCCTAAACCGGCCCCAAATGTGGCCCCAAAAGTGACCCCAGATGTGATCCCAAACTGACCCCAAAGTGATTCTAAATGTGACCCCAAACCGACCCCAAATGTGACCCCAAAAGTGACCCCAAATGTGTCCCCAAAGTGACCCCAAATGTGACCCCAAAGTGACCCCAAACCGGCCCCAAATGTGACCCCAAAGTGACCCCAAATGTGACCCCAAAGTGTCCCTAAACTGACCCCAAACTGACCCCAAATGTGACCCCGAAGTGTCCCCAAATGTGATCCCAAAGTGACCCTAAACTGACCCTAAATGTGACCCCAAACTGACCCCAAATGTGACCCCAAAGTGACCCTAAACTGACCCTAAATGTGACCCCAAACTGACCCCAAATGTGACCCCAAACCAGCCCCAAATGTGACCCCAAAGTCTCCCTAAACTGACCCCAAATGTGTCCCCAAATGTGACCCCAAAGTGTCCCTAAACTGACCCCAAATGTGTCCCCAAAAGTGACCCCAGAAGTGACCCCAAATGTGACCCTAAACCAACCCCAAATGTGACCCCAAATGTGACCCCAAAGTGACCCCAAATGTGACCCCAAATGTGACCCCAAAGTGACCCCAAATGTGACCCCAAAAGTGACCCTAAACCGGCCCCAAAGTGACCCCAAACCCGTCCCTAAACCCCAAACCCATCCCTAAACCCGTCCCCGCTCCTCCCTCGTCTCTGCCCCGGAATTTGGGGACCCCTCCCTCCCCCGGGGGGTCCCAGCCCCATTTTTGGGGTTCCCCCTTTTCCCTTTCCCTCCCTCCGAGCTTTGGGATCCCGGGAATTCCCTGGGGGATTTTTGGGGTTCCTCCCCTGCCCCCCCAAATCCCAGCGGGAAATTCCGGATTTTCCTGTTCCAGCCTCGTGCCGGGATGGGGCTGGACGGAGCCTACGCACAGGTACGGGCTGGGGACACCCCAAAACCTGAATTTGGGGGTGCTGGGGGGCCCCAAAAGCCAAATTTGGGGGGTTATGGGGTCCTGGGGGGCCCCAAAATCCAGATTTGGGGGGGTTCTGGGGTTCCCTTTTCCCCAAAACCCTAATTTGGGGGTGCTGGGGGGCCCCAAAATCCAAACTGGGGATGCTGGGGTGCCCCAAAATCCAAACTGGGGGTTCCCTTTTCCCCAAAACCTGAATTTGGGGGTCCTGGGGGGACCCAAAATCCAAATTTGGGGGGTTATGGGGTCCTGGGGGGCCCCAAAATACAAACTGGGGGTGCTGGGGGGCCCCAAAATCCAAATTTGGGGGGTCTTGGGGTTCCCTTTTCCCCAAAACCTGAATTTGGGGGTGCTGGGGGGCCCCAAAATCCAAATTTAGGGGGTCCTGGGGTTTTCTCTGTCCCAAAATCCAAACTTGGGGGGTCCTGGGGTGCCCCAAAACCCAAACTTGGGGGGTCCTGGGGTTCCCCGTGCCCTAAAATCCAAATTTGGGGGTGCTGGGGGGCCCCAAAACCCAAACTTGGGGGGTTCTGGGGTTCCCTTTTTCCCTAAACCTGAATTTGGGGGTGCTGGGGGGCCCCAAAATCCAAACTGGGGGTCCTGGAGTGCCCCAAAATCCAAACTGGGGGGGTTATGGGGTCCTGGGGTGCCCCAAAATCCAAACTGGGGGGGTTATGGGGTCCTGGGGTGCCCCAAAATCCAAATTTGGGGGGTTATGGGGTCCTGGGGGGCCCCAAAATACAAACTGGGGGTGCTGGGGGGCCCCAAAATCCAAATTTGGGGGGTTATGGGGTTCCCTTTTCCCCAAAATCCAAACTGGGGGGGGTTATGGGGTCCTGGGGTGCCCCAAAATCCAAAATTGGGGGTCCTTCTGCCCCAAAATCCAAATTTGGGGGTCCTGGGGTTCCCTTTTCCCCAAAACCTGAATTTCGGGGTGCTGGGGGGACCCAAAATCCAAATTTGGGGGGTCCTGGGGTTTTCTCTGTCCCAAAATCCAAACTTGGGGGGTCCTGGGGTTCCCTCTGCCCTAAAATCCAAATTTGGGGGTCCTGGGGTGCCCCAAAACCCAAACTTGGGGGTTCTGGGGTGCCCAAAATCCAAACTTGGGGGGTTCTGGGGTTCCTTTTGCCCCAAAACCCGAATTTGGGGTCTCCATCCCCCCCAAATTCGGGGTCCCCCCCTCATTTCCCCCCTCCCCCACAGCTGGACCCTCTGGACCCCCCTGAGACGCCGACCCCCAAGGTACCCCTCCCCCACCCGAGCACCACAGGGGGGTCAAACCCCCCAAAAATTAACAAAACCCCCCAAAAACTACAAAAACCCCCAAAAATCGACAGAAACACCCAAAAATCTACGAAAAAAACCCAAAAATTAACAAAAAAAACCCAAAAATAAACAAAAAAGCCCCCAAAAAATCAACAAAAACTCCCCAAAAATCAGCAAAAAAACCCAAAAAAATCAACAAAAACTCCCCAAAAATCAGAAAAAAAAACCCAAAAATCAACAAAAAAACCCCCAAAAAATCAACAAAAAACCCCAAAAAATCAACAAGAAAACCCCAAAAATCAGCAAAAAAAACCCCAAAAATTAACAAAAAACCCCCAAAAAATGAACAAAAACCCCCAAAATCCCTCGGTGTCACCCCAAAACCCAGCGCCCTCACCGGGCCACGCTCTTCGCCGTCCCGTCCGTGCTCTTCCTCCTCGCCTTCCTCATCCTCACCCTCATCCACCCGCGGCTCCGCGGCGACGCCGCCGCCAGCGCCGGATCCTGCGGGAACTCCTGCAGGTAAGGACGGGGTTTTGGGGTGAAATCCCTGGTTTTGGGGTGAAATCCCTGGGTTTTGGGGTGAAATCCCCATTTTTGGGGTGAAATCCCTGGGTTTTGGGGTGAAATCCCCAGGTTTTGGGGTGAAATCCCCAGTTTTGGGGTGAAATCCCCGGGTTTTGGGGTGAAATCCCCATTTTGGGGGTGAAATCCCCAGTTTTGGGGTGAAATCCCCGGTTTTGGGGTGAAATCCCTGGTTTTGGGGTGAAATCCCCATTTTTGGGGTGAAATCCCAGGGTTTTGGGGTGAGATCCCCATTTTTGGGGTGAAATCCCCAGTTTTGGGGTGAAATCCCCAGTTTTGGGGTGAAATCCTGGATATTTGGGGTAGGATCCTGGATTTTTAAGTGGGATCCTCAGGTTTTTGGGGTGAAATCCCCATTTTTGGGGTGAAATCCCCAGGTTTTGGGGTGAAATCCCCATTTTTGGAGTGAAATCCCCAGGTTTTGGGGTGAGATCCCCGGGTTTCAGGATGGGGTTCCAGGTTTTGGGGTGAAATCCCCATTTTTGGGGTGGGATCCTGGGTTTTGGGGTGAAATCCCCGGGTTTAAGGATGGGATTCCGGATTTTGGGGTGAAATCCCCAGGGTTTTGGGATGAAATCCCCATTTTTGGGGTGAAATCCCCGTTTTTCTGTGCTCCCCACCCTGAGACCCCCCCAAAATCCCCAATTTCCATCAGGATCGTGGTGGTGGAGAGCATCCCCGAGGGGATGAACATCAGCAGCCCCACCAACCCCTCCACCTTCGAGGCGTGGCTGGAGCTGCTGAGCTCGGCCAGGCGCAGCGTGGACATCGCCTCCTTCTACTGGACCCTGACCAACGAGGACACGCGGACACACGAGCCCAGCGCCGCACAGGTACGGCTTTTCCTGGCCTTTTTCCCATTTTTCCCACTTTTTTCCCATTTTTTCCCCATTTTTCCCATTTTTTCCCCAGTTTTTCCCATTTTTTTCCCCATATTTCGCATTTTTTTCCCATTTTTCCCAGGTTTTTTCCCCATTTTTTCCCATTTTTTCCCATTTTTTCCCATTTTTTCTCCCAGTTTTCCTGGTTTTTTCCCCATTTTTCCCATTTTTTTCCCATTTTTCCCAGGTTTTTTCCCCATTTTTTCCCATTTTTTCCCCATTTTTTCCCATCTTTTTTCCCATTTTTGCCAATTTTTTTCCCAATTTTTTCCCCATTTTTTCCCAATTTTTTTCCCCATTTTTCCCAGGTCTTTTCCCCATTTTTCCCATTTTATTTCCTGTTTTTCCCCATTTTTTTCCCATTTTTCCCAGTTTTTTCCCCATTTTTTCCCAATTTTTTCCCATTTTTCCCATTTTTTCCCCATTTTTTCGCATTTTTTTCCCATTTTTCCCAGGTTTTTTCCCCATTTTTTCCCATTTTTTTCCCATTTTTTCCCATATTTTTCCCATTTTTCCCAATTTTTTTCCCCTTTTTTCCCCATTTTTTTCCTGTTTTTCCCATTTTTTTCCCATTTTTTCCCAGTTTTTTTCCCGTTTTTCCCATTTTTTTTCCTGTTTTTCCTACTGGACCCTGACCAATGAGGACACGCGGACACATGAGCCCAGCGCCGCACAGGTACGGCTTTTCCTGGGTTTTTTCCCGTTTTTCCCACTTTTTTCCCATTTTTTCCCCATTTTTTCCCATTTTTTACCCATTTTTTCGCATTTTTTTCCCATTTTTCCCAGGTTTTTTCCCCATTTTTTCCCATTTTTTTCCCATTTTTTCCCATTTTTTCCCCATTTTTTCCCAATTTTTTTCCCCAGTTTTTCCCATTTTTTTTCCCGTTTTTCCCATTTTTTTCCCATTTTTCCCAATTTTTTTCCCCCGTTTTTCCCATTTTTTTTTCCTGTTTTTCCTACTGGACCCTGACCAACGAGGACACGCGGACACACGAGCCCAGCGCCGCACAGGTACGGCTTTTTCCTGGGTTTTTTCCCATTTTTCCCACTTTTTTCCCATTTTTTTCCCATTTTTTCCCATTTTTTCCCCATTTTTCACATTTTTTTCCCATTTTTCCCAGGTTTTTTCCCCATTTTTTCCCATTTTTTCCCCATTTTTTCCCATCTTTTTTCCCATTTTTGCCAATTTTTTTCCCCATTTTTTTCCCATTTTTTCCCATTTTTTCCCCATTTTTTCCCATTTTTCCCCATTTTTTCCCATTTTTTCCCCATTTCTTCCCATTTTTTCCCCATTTTTTTCCATTTTTTCCCATTTTTTCCCATTTTTTTCCCCGTTTTTCCCATATTTTTCCCCTTTTTTCCCCATTTTTTCCCATTTTTTCCCATTTTTTCCCATTTTTTCCCCATTTTTTCCCAATTTTTTTCCCCAGTTTTTCCCATTTTTTTTCCTGTTTTTCCTACTGGACCCTGACCAACGAGGACACGCGGACACACGAGCCCAGCGCCGCACAGGTACGGCTTTTTCCTGGGTTTTTTCCCGTTTTTCCCATTTTTTCCCATTTTTCCTGTTTTTTTCCCCATTTTTCGCATTTTTTTCCCATTTTTCCCAGGTTTTTTCCCCATTTTTTCCCATTTTTTCCCCATTTTTCCCAATTTTTTCCCCATTTTTTCCCATTTTTTCCCCATTTTTCCCAATTTTTTCCCCATTTTTTCCCATTTTTTCCCAATTTTTTCCCCATTTTCCCCAGGTTTTTTCCCCATTTTTTCCCATTTTTTCCCCATTTTTCCCAATTTTTTCCCCATTTTTTCCCATTTTTTCCCCATTTTTTCCCATCTTTTTTCCCATTTTTGCCAATTTTTTTCCCCATTTTTTTCCCATTTTTTCCCATTTTTTCCCCATTTTTTCCCATTTTTCCCCATTTTTTCCCATTTTTTTCCCATTTTTTCCCATTATTTTCCCCCAATTTTTCCCTTTTTTTTTTCCTGTTTTTCCCAGTTTTTTCCCCTTTTTTCCCCATTTTTTCCCCGTTTTTTCCCATTTTTTTCCCATTTTTTCCCATTATTTTTCCCCAATTTTTCCCTTTTTTTTTCCTGTTTTTCCCAGTTTTTTTCCCATTTTTTCCCATTATTTTTCCCCAATTTTTCCCTTTTTTTTTCCTGTTTTTCCCAGTTTTTCCCATTTTTCCCATTTTTTCCCCATTTTTTCCCATTTTTTTCCTTGTTTTTCCCAGTTTTTTCCCCATTTTTCCCATTTTCTTCCCATTTTTTTCCCAATTTTTGTCGTGTTTTTTCCCACTTTTTTCACCCTTTTTTTTCCCCGTTTTTCCCATTTTTTTCCCATTTCTTTCCCGGTTTTTCTCACGTTTTTTCCTGTTTTTCCATTTTTTTCCTGTTTCTCCCCATTTTTCCCCCATTTTTTCCCCATTTTCCCCCATTTTCCCCATTTTCCCCCATTTTCCCCCATTTTTTCCCCATTTTTCCCATTTTTTCCCCATTTTCCCCCTTCTTTCACTCCCATTTTTCCCAGGGCGAGCGCATCCTGTCGGAGCTGCTGCGGCTGCCGCGGCGCGGCGTGGCCGTACGCGTGGCGGTCAGCGCGCCCTCGGCCAAAGCGCCGCTGGACGATCTGCGGGCGCTGGAGCGCGGCGGTGAGAGCGGTGACGGTGACAGTGACAGGAATTGGGGCTGGGGTCTCTCTGGGGGTCTCTGGGGGTCTCTGGGGGTCTCTCTGGGGGTCTCTCTGGGGTCTCTCTGGGGGTCTCTGGGGGTCTCTCTGGGGTGGGTGACGGCTGTCGCGGCGTGGCCGTACGCGTGGCGGTCAGCGCGCCCTCGGCCAAAGCGCCGCTGGACGATCTGCGGGCGCTGGAGCGCGGCGGTGAGAGCGGTGACAGTGACAGTGACAGTGACAGGAATTGGGTCTGGGGTCTCTGGGGGTCTCTGGGGGTCTCTCTGGGGGTCTCTGGGGTGGGTGACGGCTGTCGCGGCGTGGCCGTACGCGTGGCGGTCAGCGCGCCCTCGGCCAAAGCGCCGCTGGACGATCTGCGGGCGCTGGAGCGCGGCGGTGAGAGCGGTGACAGTGACAGTGACAGTGACAGGAATTGGGTCTGGGGTCTCTGGGGGTCTCTGGGGGTCTCTCTGGGGGTCTCTGGGGTGGGTGACGGCTGTCGCGGCGTGGCCGTACGCGTGGCGGTCAGCGCGCCCTCGGCCAAAGCGCCGCTGGACGATCTGCGGGCGCTGGAGCGCGGCGGTGAGAGCGGTGACAGTGACAGTGACAGTGACAGGAATTGGGTCTGGGGTCTCTGGGGGTCTCTGGGGGTCTCTCTGGGGGTCTCTGGGGTGGGTGACGGCTGTCGCGGCGTGGCCGTACGCGTGGCGGTCAGCGCGCCCTCGGCCAAAGCGCCGCTGGACGATCTGCGGGCGCTGGAGCGCGGCGGTGAGCGAGGGGACAGTGACAGTGACAGTGACAGTGACAGGAATTGGGTCTGGGGTCTCTGGGGTCTCTCCGGGGGTCTCTGGGGGTCTCTGGGTGTCTCTGGGGGTCTCTGGGGGTGTCTCTGGGGGTCTCTGGGGTCTGACAGCCGCTGTCGGTGCCGCAGGGGCGGCGGTGCGCGCCGTGGACATGCCGCGCCTCACCGGCGGCGTGCTGCACACCAAGTTCTGGCTGGTGGACGGCGTCCATCTCTACCTGGGCAGCGCCAACATGGACTGGAGAGCCTTGACACAGGTGAGGGGGGACCAGGGTGGGGATGGAGCACCTGGGAACACCTGGGGTGGGGTGGGACCACCTGGGAACACCTGGGGTGGGGGTGGAGCACCTGGGAACACCTGGGGTGGGGGTCGGACCACCGGGGGTGGGGATGGAGCACCTGGGACCACCTGGACTGGGGATGGAGCACCTGGGACCACCTGGGGTGGGGGTGGGACCACCTGGGGTGGGGTGGGACCACCTGGGGTGGGGATGGAGCACCTGGGGTGGGGGTGGGACCACCGGGGGTGGTGTGGGACCACCTGGGGTTGGTGTGGGACCACCTGGGGTGGGGATGGAGCACCTGGGACCACCTGGGGTGGGGGTGGGACCACCTGGGGTGGGGGTGGAGCACCTGGGACCACCTGGGGTGGGGATGGAGCACCTGGGACCACCTGGGGTGGGGATGGAGCACCTGGGACCACCTGGGGTGGGGGTGGGACCACCTGGGGTTGGTGTGGGACCACCTGGAGTGGGGGTCGGACCACCTGGGGTGGGGATGGAGCACCTGGGGTGGGGGTGGGACCACCTGGGGATGGTGTGGGACCACCTGGGGTCAGGGTGGGACCACCTGGGGATGGTGTGGGACCACCTGGGGTCGGTGCCAAACCCAAGGTGGAGAGTGCCGGATCCAATGGGATCAGTGCCAAACCCAATGGGATCGGTGCCAAACCCAAGGTGGAGAGTGCCGGATCCAATGGGATCGGTGCCAAGGTCAATGGGATCGGTGCCAAACCCAATGGATGACCCCAAACCCAACATGGATGGTGCCAAACCCAACATGGATGGTGCCAAACCCAATGTCAATGGTGCCAAGGTCAATGGGATTGGTTCCAAACCCAATGGGATCGGTGCCAGACCCAATGAGGTTGATCCCAAACCCAATGGATGATCCCAAACCCAACGGGATCAGCACCAAACCCAACGGGATCAGTGCCAAACCCAACGGGATCGGCCCCAAACCCAACATGGAGGGTGCCAAACCCAATGGGATCAGTGCCAAACCCAGTGGATGACCCCAAACCCAACGGGATCAGTGCCAAACCCAACATGGAGGGTGCCAGACCCAATGGATGATCCCAAACCCAACATGGAGGGTGCCAGATCCAATGGGATTGGTGCCGAACCCAATGGATGATCCCAAACCCAACGGGATCGGTGCCAGACCCAGTGAGATGATTCTCTGGTGCCATCCGGTGATTCTCTGGCGATTCTCCGGTGATTCCCTGGTGATTCTCCGGTGATTCTCCGGTGATTCTCCGGTGATTCTCCGGTGATTCTCCGGTGACTCTCCGGTGATTCTCCGGTGACTCTCCGGTGATTCTCCGGTGACTCTCCGGTGATTCTCCGGTGATTCCCCGGTGATTCTCCGGTGATTCTCCGGTGATTCTCTGGTGATTCTCCGGTGATTCTCCGGTGACTCTCCGGTGATTCTCCGGTGACTCTCCGGTGATTCTCTGGTGATTCTCCGGTGCCATCCGGTGATTCTCCGGTGATTCCCCGGTGATTCTCCGGTGCCATCCGGTGATTCTCCGGTGATTCTCCGGTGATTCTCCGGTGATTCTCCGGCGCCGTTTGCCGCAGGTGAAGGAGCTCGGTGCCGCCATCTTCAACTGCAGCTGCCTGGCCGAGGATTTGGGCAAAATCTTCGAGGCCTACTGGGCCCTGGGCGTGCCGGACGCCGCCATCCCGGCGCCGTGGCCGGACAATTTCTCCACCGCCATCAACGCCGTGACCCCGCTGCAGCTGGAGCTCAACGGCAGCGCCGCCGCCGTTTATTTCTCGGTACGCGGCGATCCCGGCAGCTGCCGCGGTCAGGGGGTCACCGTGGTCATTTTGGGGGTGATGGACACTCAGGGGGGTCACCGTGGTCATTTTGGGGGGTCAGGGGTGGTCAGGGGGGTCACCATGGTCATTTTGGGGGTGATGGACACTCAGGGGGGTCACTCTGCTCACTCTGGGGTGCTCAGGGTGGTCACTCTGGTCACTTTGAGGGGCGTCAGGTGCTCAGGGGGGTCACTGTGGTCACTCTGGGGTCCGAGGGGTGCTCAGGGGGGTCACTCTGCTCACTCTGGGCGGGTGATGGACACTCATGGTGGTCACTCTGCTCACTCTGGTGTCCTCATGGTGGTCACTGTGGTCACTCTGGTGTCCTCACGGTGGTCACTCTGCTCACTCTGGGGGGGTGATGGTCACTCTGGTCACTCTGCTCACTCTGTGGTGCTCACGGTGGTCACTCTGCTCACTCTGGGGGGGTGATGGACACTCATGGTGGTCACTCTGCTCACTCTGGGGGGGTGATGGACACTCATGGTGGTCACTCTGCTCACTTTGAGGGGTGTCAGGTCCTCATGGTGGTCACTCTGGTCACTCTGGTGTCCTCAGGGGGGTCACTCTGGTCACTCTGGGGGGGTGATGGACACTCGTGGTGGTCACTCTGCTCACTCTGGGGGGGTGATGGTCACTCTGCTCACTCTGTGGTGCTCATGGTGGTCACTGGTCACTCTGGGGGGGTGATGGACACTCATGGTGGTCACTCTGCTCACTCTGGGGTGCTCAGGGGGGGTCACTCTGGTCACTCTGGTGCCCTCACGATGGTCACTCTGGTCACTCTGGGGGGGTGATGGACACTCATGGTGGTCACTCTGCTCACTCTGGGCGGGTGATGGACACTCATGGTGGTCACTCTGGTCACTCCGGTGCCCTCACGGTGGTCACTCCGCTCACTGTGGTGTCCTCACGATGGTCACTCTGGTCACTCTGGGGGGGTGATGGTCACTCTGGTCACTCTGGTCACTCTGTGGTGCTCATGGTGGTCACTCTGCTCACTCTGGGCGGGTGATGGACACTCATGGTGGTCACTCTGCTCACTCTGGTGCCCTCACGGTGGTCACTCTGGTCACTCTGGTGCCCTCATGGTGGTCACTCTGCTCACTCTGGTGCCCTCACGGTGGTCACTCTGGTCACTCTGGTGCCCTCATGGTGGTCACTCTGCTCACTCTGGGGGGTGATGGACACTCAGGGGGGTCACTCTGGTGTGGTCGGGGGGGTCAGGGGTGTCACTCTGCTCACTCTGGGCGGGTGATGGTCACTCACGATGGTCACTCTGGGGTGCTCATGGTGGTCACTCTGGTCACTCTGGTGCCCTCACGGTGGTCACTCTGCTCACTCTGGTGTCCTCATGGTGGTCACTCTGCTCACTCTGGGGTGTTCAGGGGTGGTCACTGTGGTCACTCTGGTGCCCTCACGGTGCTCACCCCCTTTCCTCCCCCTTTCCCCTCCCCCCACCAGAGCTCCCCCCCTCCTCTCTGCGCCTCCGGCCGCACTCCGGACCTTTCCGCGCTGCTCTCGGTGATCGACGGCGCTGACCGCTGGGTGGACGTGGCGGTGATGAGTTACCTGCCCAGCACCGAGTTCCAGCGGCCGGAGCGCTTCTGGCCGGCCATCGACGAGCGGCTGCGGCGGGCGGTGTTCGAGCGCGGCGTGAGGGTCAGGGTGATGGCCGGCTGTTGGCCGCACAGCCGCCCGGCCATGTTCCCCTTCCTCAAATCCCTGGCCGCCGTCAACGATGACCGCGCGCGCTTCCGCGTGGAGGTGGTGGGTACCGGGGTTTTGGGGGGTCAGGGGGGTCACTCTGGTCATTTTGGGGGGGTCAGGGGGGTCACCTTGGTCGTTTTAGGGGTGATGGACACTCAGGGGGGTCACCTTGGTCGTTTTAGGGGTGATGGACACCCAGTGGGGTCACCCTGGTCACTTTGAGGGGTGGTCAGGGGTGTCCTCCTGGTCATTTTGGGGGTTTGGGGGGGTCAGGGGGGTCACTCTGGTCATTTTGGGGGTGAGGGACACTCAGGGGGGGTCACTCTGGTCATTTTGGGGGTGATGGACACTCAGGGGGGTCACTCTGGTCACTCTGGGTGGCTGAGGGACACTCAGGGGGGTCACTCTGGTCATTTTGAGGAGGTCAGGGGGGTCAGGGGGGTCACTCTGGTCATTTTGGGGTTGTCAGGTGGCCAGGGGGGTCACCATGGTCGTTTTAGGGGTGATGGACACTCAGGGGGGTCACTCTGGTCATTTTGGGGGTGTCAGGTGGTCAGGGAGGTCACTCTGGTCATTTGGGGGGTGATGGACACTCAGGGGGGTCACTCTGGTCATTTTGGGGGTGATGGACACACAGTGGGGTCACCCTGGTCACTTTGAGGGGTGGTCAGGGGTGTCCTCCTGGTCATTTTGGGGGTGAGGGGTGGCCAGGGGGGTCACTCTGGTCATTTTGGGGGTGTCAGGTCCTCAGGGGGGTCACCATGGTCAATTTAAGGGGTGAGGGGTGGTCAGGGGGGGTCACTCAAATCCCTGGCCGCCGTCAACGACGACCGCGCACGGTTCCGCGTGGAGGTGGTGGGTACCGGGATTTTGGGGGGTTTGGGGGGGTTTTGGGGGGTCACTCTGGTCACTCTGGTCATTTTGGGGGTCAGGGGGGTCACTCTGGTCGTTTTAGGGGTGATGGACACTCAGAGGGGTCACCCTGGTCACTTTGAGGGGTGGTCAGGGGGGTCACTCTGGTCATTTTGGGGGTGATGGACACTCAGGGGGGTCACCCTGGTCATTTTGGGGGTGTCAGGTGGTCAGGGGGGTCACCATGGTCGTTTTAGGGGTGATGGACACACAGTGGGGTCACCTTGGTCACTTTGAGGGGTGGTCAGGGGTGTCCTCCTGGTCATTTTGGGGGTTTGGGGGGGTCAGGGGCGTCACTCTGGTCATTTTGGGGGTCAGGGGGGTCACTCTGGTCATTTTGGGGGTGATGGACACTCAGTGGGGTCACTCTGGTCACTTTGAGGGGTGGTCAGGAGGGTCACCGTGGTCATTTTGGGGGTTGATGGACACTCAGGGGGGTCACTCTGGGGGGGTGATGGACACTCAGAGGGGTCACTCTGGTCATTTTGGGGGTGATGGACACTCAGGGGGGTCACTCTGGTCATTTTGGGGGTGATGGACACTCAGGGGGGTCACCCCAGTGGTTTTGGGGGTGAGGGACACTCAGGGGGGGTCACTCAAATCCCTGGCCGCCGTCAACGATGACCGCACGCGCTTCCGCGTGGAGGTGGTGGGTACCAGGTACAGGGGGGGTTTGGGGGTCACTCTGGTCATTTTGGGGGTGATGGACACTCAGGGGGGTCGCTGTGGTCACTTTAAGGGGTGAGGGGTGGTCAGGGGGTCACCATGGTCACTCTGGGTGGCTGAGGGACACTCAGGGGGGTCACTCTGGTCATTTTGGGGGTCAGGGGTGGTCAGGGGGGTGACTCTGGTCACTCTGGGGGGTGACAGGTCCTCAGGGGGGTCACTCTGGTCATTTTGGGGGTGATGGACACTCAGAAGGGTCACCGTGGTCACTTTGAGGGGTGGTCAGGGGGGTCACCATGGTCATTTTGGGGGTGATGGACACTCAGTGGGGTCACCCTGGTCACTCTGAGGGGTGGTCAGGGGGGTCACTCTGGTCATTTTGGGGGTGTCAGGTGGTCAGGGGGGTCACCTTGGTCGTTTTAGGGGTGATGGACACTCAGAAGGGTCACCGTGGTCACTTTGAGGGGTGGTCAGGTGGGTCACCATGGTCATTTTGGGGGTGTCAGGTGGTCAGGGGGGTCACTCTGGTCATTTTGGGGGTGATGGACACTCAGTGGGGTCACCCTGGTCACTTTGAGGGGTGGTCAGGGGGGTCACTCTGGTCATTTTGGGGGTGATGGACACTCAGGGGGGTCACTCTGGTCACTCTGGGTGGCTGAGGGACACTCGGGGGGGTCACTCTGGTCACTCTGGGTGGCTGAAGGACACTCAGGGAGGTCACTCTGGTCATTTTGGGGGTGATGGACACTCAGAAGGGTCACCGTGGTCACTTTGAGGGGTGGTCAGGGGGGTCACTCTGGTCATTTGGGGGGTCAGGGGTGGTCAGGGGGGTCACTCTGGTCATTTTGGGGGGCTGAGGGACACTCAGGGGGGGTCACTCAAATCCCTGGCCGCCGTCAACGATGACCGTGCGCGCTTCCGCGTGGAGGTGGTGGGTACCGGGGGACTGGGGGGTCAGGGGGGTCACTCTGGTCATTTTGGGGGGGTCAGGAGTGGCTGAGGGACACTCAGGGGGGTCACTCTGGTCATTTTGGGGGTGATGGACACTCAGTGGGGTCACCCTGGTCACTTTGATGGGTGGTCAGGGGGGTCACTCTGGGGGGTGATGGACACTCAGAGGGGTCACTCTGGTCATTTTGGGGGTGTCAGGGGGTCAGGGGGGTCACTCTGGTCGTTTTAGGGGTGATGGACACTCAGTGGGGTCACCCTGGTCACTCTGAGGGGTGGTCAGGGGGGTCACTCTGGTCATTTTGGGGGTGATGGACACTCAGGGGGGTCACTCTGGTCACTCTGGGTGGCTGAGGGACACTCAGGGGGGTCACTCTGGTCATTTTGGGGGTGTCAGGTGGTCAGGGGGGTCACTCTGGTCACTCTGGGTGGCTGAGGGACACTCAGGGGGGTCACTCTGGTCATTTTGGGGGTCAGGGGTGGTCAGGGGGGTCACTCTGGTCATTTTGGGGGTGACAGGTCCTCAGGGGGGTCACTCTGGTCATTTTGGGGGTGATGGACACTCAGTGGGGTCACCCTGGTCACTCTGAGGGGTGGTCAGGAGGGTCACTCTGGTCATTTTGGGGGTGTCAGGTGGTCAGAGGGGTCACCTTGGTCATTTGGGGGGTGATGGACACTCAGGGGGGTCACCCTGGTCACTTTGAGGGGTGATCAGGGCGGTCACTCTGGTCATTTTGGGGGTGAGGGACACTCAGGGGGGTCACCTGGTCACTCTGGGTGGCTGAGGGACACTCAGGGGGGTCACTCTGGTCATTTTGGGGGTCAGCGGTGGTCAGGGGGGTCACTCTGGTCATTTTGGGGGTGACAGGTCCTCAGGGGGGTCATCTTGGTCATTTTGGGGGTGATGGACACTCAGGGGGGTCACTGTGGTCACTTTGAGGGGTGAGGGGTGGTCAGGGGGTCACTCTGCTCACTCTGGGGGGGTGATGGACACTCAGTGGAGTCACCCTGGTCACTTTGAGGGGTGGTCAGAGGGGTCACTCTGGGGGGTGACAGGTCCTCAGGGGGGTCACTCTGGTCATTTTGGGGGTGATGGACACTCAGGGGGGTCACTCTGGTCACTTTAAGAGGTGAGGGGTGGTCAGGGCGGTCACTCTGGTCATTTTGGGGGGTATCAGCCCCTCGGGGGTGTCACCCCTCGGTGTGATTGTCACTCTGGGTGGTGTCAGCCCCTCAGAGGTGTCACCCCCAGGGTGTGATTGTCCCTTTGGGGGGTGTCAGCCCCTCAGAGGTGTCACCCCAAGATGTGACAGTCACTTTGGGGGGTGTCAGCCCCTCGGGGGTGTCACCCCCAGGGTGTGACAGTCACTCTGGGTGGTGTCAGCCCCCCAGAGGTGTCACCTCAGTCCCTTTGGGGGCTGTCAGCCCCTCGGGGGTGTCACCCCTCGGTGTGATTGTCACTTTGAGGGGTGTCAGCCCCTCGGGGGTGTCACCTCAGTCCCTTTGGGGGCTGTCAGCCCCTCGGGGGTGTCACCCCTCGGTGTGATTGTCACTCTGGGGGTTGTCAGCCCCTCTGGGGTGTCACCCCTCGGTGTGATTGTCCCTTTGGGGGGTGTCAGCCCCTCTGGGGTGTCACCCCGGGGTGTGATTGTCCCTTTGGGGGGTGTCAGCCCCTCTGGGGTGTCACCCCTCGGTGTGATTGTTCCTTTGGGGGGTGTCAGCCCCTCAGAGGTGTCACCCCTGGGTTGTGATTGTCCCTTTGGGGGGTGTCAGCCCCTCGGGGGTGTCACCCTGAGGTGTGATTGTCCCTTTGGGGGGTGTCAGCCCCTCAGAGGTGTCACCCCTCGGTGTGATTGTCCCTTTGAGGGGTGTCAGCCCCTCGGGGGTGTCACCTCTGGGGTGTGATTGTCCCTTTGAGGGGTGTCAGCCCCTCTGGGGTGTCACCTCGGTCACTTTGGGAGGTGTCAGCCCCTCTGGGGTGTCACCCCTCGGTGTGATTGTCACTTTGGGGGGTGTCAGCCCCTCTGGGGTGTCACCCCTCGGTGACACCACCCCGACACCCGCAGCGCCTGTTCCTGGTGCCGGCGAGCGCGGCCCAGAGCCGGATCCCCTTCGCCCGCGTCAGCCACAACAAATTCATGGTGACCGACAAGGCGGCCTACGTGGGTGAGAGCCTGGGGAGGGGGCTTGGGGTGCAGACCCCTCCCCAAAAATACCCCCAAAACCTCCTGAGGGGGTCTCTCGGTGCTGGTGGTGACCCAGGGGAGGGGGTTTTGGGGTGCAGCCCCCTCCCCAAAAATCTTCTGAAGGGATCTCTCAGCATTGGGGGTGACCCAGGGCTGTGGGGAGGGGGTTTTGGGGTGCAGACCCCTCCCCAAAAACCTCCTGAGGGGGTCTCTTGGTGCTGGTGGTGACCCAGGGCTGTGGGGAGGGGGTTTGGGGTGCAGCCCCCTCCCCAAAAATACCCCCAAAACCTCCTGAGGGGGTCTCTTGGTGCTGGTGGTGACCCAGGGCTGTGGGGAGGGGGATTTGGGGAGGGGGATTTGGGGAAGGGGATTTTGGGGAGGGGGATTTGGGGGGTGGGATTTGGGGAGGGGGATTTGGGGGGGTGGAAATTGAGGGGGGATTTGGGGTTGGGGATTTGAGGAGGGGGATTTGGGGAGGGGGATTTGGGGAGGGGGGATTTGGGGAGGGGGATTTGAGGAGGGGGATTTGGGGAGGGGATTTTGGGGGGGGATTTTGAGGGTGGGATTTGGGGAAGGGGATTTGGGGAGGGGGGATTTGAGGAGGGGATTTGGAAAGGGGGATTTGGGGTGGGGGATTTGGGGAGGGGGATTTGGGGAGGGGATTTGGAAAGGGGGATTTGGGGTGGGGGATTTGGGGAGGGGGATTTGGGGAGGGGGATTTGGGGTGGGGGGATTTGGGGAGGGGGATTTGGGGAGGGGGATTTGGGGGGTGGGATTTGAGGAGGGGGATTTGGGGAGGGGGATTTGGGGAGAGGGATTTGGGGAGGGGATTTTGGGTGAGGGATTTGAGGAGGGGGATTTGAGGAGGGGATTTTGGGGTGGGGGATTTGGGGAGGGGGATTTGAGGAGGGGATTTTGGGGTTTTGGGGAGGGGGATTTGGGGATTTTGGGGTTTTGGGGAGGGGGATTTGGGGTTTTGGGGAGGGGGATTTGGGGAGGGGGATCTGGGGAGGGGGATTTGGGGAGGGGGGATTTGGGGTGGGGGATTTGAGGAGGGGGATTTGAGGAGGGGATTTGGGGAGGGGATTTTGGGGAGGGGGGATTTGGGGAGGGGGATTTGGGGAGGGGATTTTGGGGAGGGGGATTTGGGGAGGGGATTTTGAGGTTTTGGGGAGGGGGATTTGGGGATTTTGGGGAGGTGATTTTTGGGATTTGGGGAGGGGGATTTTGGAGATTTTGGAGTTTTGGAAGTTTTGGGGAGGGGGATTTAGGGATTTTGGGGAGGGGGATTTTGGAGATTTTGGGGATTTGGGAGTTTTGGGGAGGGGGATTTGGGGATTTGGGGATTTTGGGGAGGGGATTTTTGGGATTTGGGGAGGGGGATTTGGAGATTTTGGGGATTTTGGGGACGGGGATTTGGGCATTTTGGGGATTTGGGGAGGGGGATTTGGAGATTTTGGGGATTTGGGTGTTTTGGGGAGGGGGATTTTGGGGATTTTAGGGTTTTTGGGGAAGGGGATATGGGGATTTTGGGAATTTTGGGGATTTTGGAGTTTTGAGGTGCAGCCCCCTCCCCAAATCTCTCCCCCAGGAACCTCCAACTGGTCCGGGGATTACTTTGAGCGCACGGCGGGCTCGGCGCTGGTGGTGGCCCAGGCGGGTTCCGGAACATTCCGGGAGCGGCTCCAGGAGGTTTTCCAGCGGGATTGGAGCTCTGGATACAGCGTGGACATCGGGGACACCGAGAGCTGGGCCGGCCGCTGCGGGCCCCGCTAGGGCCGCGGGCTTTTGGGGGGAAAACGGAATAAAATGGGATTTCTGGATGCTGTGGTGGCGGGGGTGAGGTGGAGCTGCAAAGCCCTCGCTGGAGCTCTGGATTTACTCGCAGGACACCCCAAATTCATCCCTGGGGCCCCAAATTCATCCCTGGGGCCCCAAACTCGTCCCTGGACCCCCCCAAAGTCATCCCTGGAACCCCAGACCCATCCCTGGACCCCCCAAACTCATCCCTGGAACCTCAAACTCATCTCTGAATCCTCCAAACCCCTCCCTGGAACCCCAAAACCCTCCCTGGAGCCCCCCAAACCCATCCCAGGACCCCCAAACCCCTCCCTGGAGCCCCCCAATCCCCTCCCCAGACCCACAGAACCCTCCCTGAACCCCCCAACTCATTCCTTGAACCCCAAACTCGTCCCTGGACCCCCAAACTCATCCCTGGACCCCCAAACCCCTCCCTGGAACCCCAAATCCCCTCCCGGGACCCCAAATCCCCTCCCGGGACCCCCAATCCCCTCCCGGGACCCCCCCAAACCCCTCCCGGGACCCCCAAACCCCTCCCTGGACCTCCCCAAACTCATCCCTTGAACCCCAATCCCCTCCCAGGACCCCCAAACCCCCTCCCTGGAACCCCAAACCCCTCCCGGGACCCCCCCAAACCCCTCCCTGGACCCTCAAACTCATCCCTGGATCCCCCCAAACCCCTCCCAGGACCCCCAAACTCCTCCCGGGACCCCCAAACCCATCCCTTGAACCCCAAACCCCTCCCTGGACCCCCAATCCCCTTCCAGGACCCCCAAACTCCTCCCTGAACCCCCCCAATCCCCTCCCAGGACCCCCCAAACCCCTCCCGGGACCCCCAAACCCCTCCCTGGACCCCCCCAATCCCCTCCCGGGACCCCCAAACTCCTCCCTGAACCCCCTCAATCCCCTCCCAGGACCCCCCAAACCCCACCACACTCCGATTTTTGGGATTAAGGTTTATTCTGGCCAAGACAAGCATGGGGGGGGTCGGGATTGGGGGGGGACAATCTTGGGACCCCCCCCCGTTCCCTGGTTAATAGAAACACCCCCAAAACAGGCGGAACAGCCTCAAAGCCCACCCCCCAAAAAAAGGCTGGATTAGGAATTTAGGGGAGGGGGGAGTTAGAGAGGGTCTGGGGGAGCTCAGTCACCGCTTTGGGGGGGGTCCCCAAAGCCCCCCCCCCCGGGCTGGGAGGGGGTGGGGTGGGGGTCTCAAGGCTCGCCGCAGATTTGGGGGCTCAGCACCAGCTGCGGCAGCTGGAATTTGGGGGTCCCCTCGGGCCGGAGCCCCCCAGGGTGGCAGCGGGAGGGGATCCCCCCCATCGCGGGGGGTTTGGGGGTCCCCCCCGGGGCAGAGCTCGACGTCGGGGAGCCGCATCCTCCCCACTTTGGGGGGCTCCGGAGAGGCCCCCCCGGGGTGGGTGAAGCCCACCCTGGGCACCCACCGGCGGCGCCGGGGGTTCCCATCCCGGGGGGCTCCTCCTTCCTCCCCCTTGGAGCCGCCCCTCCTCATCCTCCCGGAGGTGCCAGCCCCGAATTTGGGGAGTTTCACCCCCAAAGCGGCGCCCGGGGGGTTCCGAGGTTCCGTCCAAACCCGGCGGGACCAACTCCAGCACCGGCACCTTCAGCTCGGGGACCCCGCGACCCCCCGGGGGGCTCCGGGGCCGCTCCCGGCAGGGCGAACCCCACGCTGGGGAGGGGGATCCGGGCCAGAGCCCCCCCGAGATTTCGGCCCGGCCCGGGGGGGTCCCGGGGGGCTCCGCTGAGGTCCAGCCCAGGATCAGGCTCTCGGCGCTGCCCCCCCGTTTTGGGGGGCGCTTTGGGGACCCCCCCGGGGCGGAGATCGGGGCTGGACCCCCCCAAATTTCGGCAGCGCCGCAGCTCCGATCCCGAAACGCGGGGAGCGGAGCCGGGGGGAGCCCGGAGCCCCCCCGGGACCCTCCTGGATGTCCCCAAACGCTGCCAGCGACACTTTGGGCACCTTGAGCTTCAGCCCCGCATCCCCCAGACCCAATTCCACGCTGGGAATGGCGATGCCGGGGGGCGACCCCGGCGGGGTCCCGCCGCCCTCCCGGAGCTTGGCCAGAGCCCGGGCCAGGCGGGGGGAGGCGGAATTTGGGGGGTTTTGGGGCGATTTCCACCTCCGGAGCCTCCAGCTGGCGGCTGAGCTTGCGGAACCCCTCGGTAAAAGCGGGGGGCTCCGAGCCGGCCCCCCCGAGCTCCACGGCGGCTTTGGGGGCATCGATGGGCACCGAGGGGACCCGCAGAGCCGGGAACCCCCCCCGGGAGCCGGCAGCCCCCCTCCTCATCCTCTCCGCTCTCCGTTCCCCCCCTTCCCCGGGCGGATTTGGGGGGCGCTGAGCCCCAGGGAGGGTTTGGGGGGCGCCACCTCCACGGCCGGGATGAGGCGGGGGGGCGGCCGGGGGGATTTGGGGGGCGGCCGGGGGGATTCGGGGGGGCGGCCGGGGGGATTTGGGGGGCGGCCGGGGGGATTCGGGGGGGCGGCCGGGGGCTCCGAGCGGGCTGCGGCCGCTTCCCGCACGGTGAGCCGGGCTCGGGGGGGCTCCGCCGCTGGGCTGGGGGGTCCCGGGGGTTTTTTGGGGAGTTTGGGGAGGGAGAGCTCCACGGAGAGCCGAGAGGCGCCCGGCGATGCTGGAGGATGGTTTGGGGGTACCGGGGGGCTCTGCAGGGAAGGGGAGGGGGGGACAGGGGGTGTGGGAGCTGCAGGGGACCCCCAAAGACCCCATTCCACATCCTCGGGGACCCCCAAACACCCCCAGGGACCCCCAAAAACCCCCCAGGGATCCCCAAAAAACCCCATCCCACGCCCACAGGGACCCCCAAACACCCCTCAGGGACCCCCAAAGACCCCATCCCCTGTCCCTAGGGACCCCCAAACACCCCCAGGGACCCCCCAAACTCCCCATCCCACACCCCCAGAGACCCCCAAAAACCCCCCAGGGATCCCCAAAAACCCCCCAGGGATCCCCAAAAAACCCCATCCCACACCCATAGGGACCCCCAAACACCCCCCCAGGGACCCCCAAAGACCCCCCCCAGAGACCCCCAAACACCCCCCAGCCCATCCCACGCCCACAGGGACCCCCAAACACCCCCCCAGAGACCCCCAAACACCCCCCAGGGACCCCCAAACACCCCCCAGGGACCCCAAACTCCCCATCCCACACCCACAGGGACCCCCAAATACCCCCCAGCCCATCCCACCCCCCCAAAGACCCCCCAAAGACCCCAAACACCCCCAGGGACCCCAAACTCCCCATCCCACACCCCCAGGGACCCCCAAAGACCCCCAGAGACCCCCAAACACCCCCCAGGGACCCCCAAACTCCCCATCCCACACCCATAGGGACCCCCAAACACCCCCCAGGGACCCCCAAAGACCCCATCCCCTGTCCCTAGGGACCCCCAAACACCCCCAGGGACCCCCAAACTCCCCCATCCCACACCCACAGGGACCCCCAAATACCCCCCAGGGACCCCCAAACTCCCCATCCCACACCCACAGGGACCCCCCAAATACCCCCCCAGCCCATCCCACACCCCCAAACACCCCCCAGGGACCCCCAAACTCCCCATCCCACATCCTCAGGACCCCCAAACACCCCCCAACCCTTCCCACGCCCACAGGGACCCCCAAACACCCCCCAGAGACCCCCAAACACCCCCCAGGGACCCCAAACTCCCCATCCCACACCCACAGGGACCCCCCAAATACCCCCCAGCCCATCCCACCCCCCCCAAAGACCCCCAAAGACCCCAAACACCCCCAGGGACCCCAAACTCCCCATCCCACACCCCCAGGGACCCCCCAAAGACCCCCAGAGACCCCCAAACACCCCCCAGGGACCCCCAAACTCCCCATCCCACACCCATAGGGACCCCCAAACACCCCCCAGGGACCCCCAAAGACCCCATCCCCTGTCCCTAGGGACCCCCAAACACCCCCAGGGACCCCCAAACTCCCCATCCCACACCCACAGGGACCCCCAAATACCCCCCAGGGACCCCCAAACTCCCCATCCCACACCCACAGGGACCCCCAAATACCCCCCAGCCCATCCCACACCCCCAAACACCCCCCAGGGACCCCCAAACTCCCCATCCCACATCCTCAGGGACCCCCAAACACCCCCCAACCCTTCCCACGCCCACAGGGACCCCCAAACACCCCCCCAGAGACCCCCAAACACCCCCCAGGGACCCCAAACTCCCCATCCCACACCCCCAGAGACCCCCAAACAACCCCCGGGGACCCCCAACCACCCCATAGGGACCCCCAAACATCCCCCAGAGACCCCCAAACACCCCATCCCACATCCTCAGGGACCCCCAAACCCATCCCAGCCCATCCCACGCCCACAGGGACCCCCAAATACTCCCCAGAGACCCCCAAACACCCCCAGGGACCCCAAACACTCCCAGAGACCCCCAAACTCCCTATAGGGACCCCCAACCACCCCATAGGGACCCCCAAACATCCCCCAGAGACCCCCAAACACCCCCCAGAGACCCCAAACACCCCATAGGGACCCCCAAACACCCCCCAGAGACCCCCAAACACCCCCCAGGGACCCCAAACTCCCCATCCCACACCCCCAGAGACCCCCAAACACCCCCCAGGGACCCCCAAAGACCCCCCAGAGACCCCAAACACGCCCCAGGGACCCCCAAACACCCCCCCAGGGACCCCCAAAGACCCCACCCCCGGGGTCCCGGTTCTCACCAGCCTGGCGGGGCCGTCCCGCTCGGGGGTCCCGGGGGGTCCCGGGGGTCCCGGGGGTCCCGGGGCGCCGCAGGTACAGGGACACCCGGCACCCCCCGGCCCCCTCCAGCAGCCGCCCCACGGCCTCGGGGGAGACCCCCCTCGAACGAGACCCGGGCACCCAGCAGGCGATCACCTGGGGACACCGCCGGGGAGGGCACCTGTCACACCTGTGGCACCCTGAGGGGCACCTGTGTCACCCCTGTGTCACCCTGTGTCACCTTGAGGGGCACCTGTGTCACACCTGTGTCACCCTGAGGGGCACCTGTGTCACCCTGTGTCACCCCTGTGTCACCCTGAGGGGCACCTGTGTCACACCTGTGTCACCCTGAGGGGCACCTGTGTCACCCTGTGTCACCCCTGTGGCACCCTGAGGGGCACCTGTCACACCTATGTCACCCTGTGTCACCCTGTGTCACCCCTGTGTCACCCCAAGGGGCACCTGTCACACCTGTGGCACCCCCGGTGTCACCCCTGTGTCACACCTGTGTCACCTTGAGGGGTACCTGTGTCACCCCCGTGTCACACCTGTGGCACCCCTGTGTCACCCTGTGTCACCCCGAGGGGCACCTGTCACACCTGTGTCACCCTGTGTCACCCCTGTGTCACCCCTGGGTCACTTTGAGGGGCACCTGTCACCCCTGTGTCACCCCTGTGTCACCCCTGTGTCACCTTGAGGGGCACCTGTGTCACACCTGTGTCACCCTGTGTCACCCTGAGGGGCACCTGTCACCCCTGTGTCACCTTGAGGGGCACCTGTCACACCTGTGTCACCCTGAGGGGTACCTGTGTCACACCTGTGTCACCCCTGTGTCACCCTGAGGGGCACCTGTCACACCTGTGTCACCCCTGTGTCACCCCCTGTGTCACCCTGAGGGGCACCTGTCACACCTGTGTCACCCCTGTGTCACCCCTGTGTCACCCCTGGTGTCACCCCCCATGTCACCCCTGTGTCACCCCTGGTGTCACCCCCATGTCACCCCTGTGTCACCCTGAGGGGCACCTGTCACACCTGTGGCACCTTGAGGGGTACCCTGTCACACCTGTGTCACCCTGAGGGGCACCTGTGTCACCCCTGTGTCACCCCGAGGGGCACCTGTCACACCTGTGGCACCCTGAGGGGCACCTGTGTCATCCTGTGTCACCTTGAGGGGTACCTGTGTCACCCTGTGTCACCCCTGTGTCACCCCTGTGTCACCCCTGTGTCACCTTGAGGGGCACCTGTGTCACCTGTGTCACCTTGAGGGGTACCTGTGTCACACCTGTGTCACCCTGTGTCACCCTGTGTCACCCTGAGGGGCATCTGTGTCACACCTGTGTCACCCTGTGTCACCCCTGTGTCACCCCTGTGTCACCCCTGTGTCACCCCGAGGGGCACCTGTCACACCTGTGGCACCCTGAGGGGCACCTGT